>JAFFZR010027513.1:0-32348 GCA_018397195.1 Lethrus apterus | reverse complement strand
AGGCTTGATACGGAGCTAGAAAAATTAGAGCTCACGGAAAAACAATATTATAAAGAAGTCCTTAAACGAGTAATTAGTGTAATTAAATATATTGCTACCCGAAACCTAGCATTCCGAGGTTCAAAAGAAGTATTTGGTTCGTCAAAAAATGGAAATTTCTTAGGATTATTAGAGCTTATAGTAGACCCATTTTTAAAGCAACACATAGAAAAATATGAGAATTTAGGGAGCGGCGGAAGAGCTACGTATCTGTCAAAGACCACAGTGGAGGAGCTACTAACGATGTTAGCATCGAAGGTACAAAAGCAATTTTATCTTTTAATTTATTATTTTTTTTTAATTTTCTTCAACAATGTACATATATTATAATACTTTTTTTAGGTACAAGAAACAATTGCCGGAGAAATTCAGAGCAACAAATATTTTTCAATAATCATGGATTCCACTCCAGATATAACCAAAACTGATCAGTTAACATTTCTTTTACGATATGTTTATGAAGGAAATATTGTTGAGAGATTTGTTAGATTTATTCCCCACGTAGGACATAAAGCCGCAGATATGGAAGTTGCTGTTAATAATATCTTAAAGGATTTAAATTTAGATATTGCAAATTGTAGGGGGCAATCTTATGATAATGCCAGCAATATGGCTGGAATTTATAACGGGTTACAATCAAAAATAAGGCAAAAAACCATTTGGCTTATTTTGTACCATGCGGAGCCTATTCTCTAAACTTAGTAGGAAACGCCGCTGCTGATTGCTGTTTAGAAGCCACTTCATTTTTTTTATTTGTTCAAGAAATTTATAATTTTTTCGCTGCTTCTACATTAAGATGGAATTTACTAAAAACAGAATTAGAAAAAAATAATTATATAGTACCAAAGAGTTTGTCAGACACTCGTTGGTCGGCTAGGGCCGACGCGTGTAAAGCATTATCATTAGGATATCAATCTTTTAAAAAAGTTTTAAAGGATATTATGTCAAATGATGCACAAAATTCAACAATTAAATTAAAAGCTCAAAGTTTACACAAAAAACTATGTACGGTAGAGGTGGCCCTTTCAACGTTTTTCTGGAATGACATTCTCTTCATGTTTGATAAAAGTAACAAAACTATTCAAAAAGTTAACATTGATTTACATCAAGTAGTAATAACATATAAAAGTATAATTGATTATATAACCCAGTTAAGAGATAAGTTTGAACATTATCATGAAGACAGTAAAAATTTGTCAGAATTTAATGAATTCAACAAGATCTAAAACGATCTAAAACTAAAAAATTTAAATATAATGATGGTACTTCTGACACAAAATTTGATGGCGTAACTAATTTTAAGGTAAATATACCTATTTTGCCATTATAGATACAATTAATAGCGAAATGCGAAAAAGGTTAGAAAAGTACGATTTTATTGATAAACATTTCAGCTTTTTAATCCCACTAACTGAACTTGATAACGACGATTTACGACAAAAAGCACATAGTTTAACACAGCTATATATAAATGATATTAACAATGAACTAGGAGAGGAATGTCTTGTTTTTAAATCATTTTTAAACACAGTTAAAGAGAAAATCAATATTAGATCAGCACCTGATTTATTTAACTACATTTATTCCAATGATTTAATAACAGCTTTTCCTAATGTTTACACAGCCCTTCACATATTTCTAACAATCCCTGTAAGTAACGCGTCAGGAGAAAGATCATTTTCTATTTTAAAATTAGTCAAAACTTACCTAAGAAACTCTTTGGGTAACAATAATTTAACTTCTTTTGCATTATTATCAATTGAAGAAGAGTTATTAAAAAAACTAAATACCGATTATATTATTAACGAGTTTTTAAATTCGAAATCTAGAAAATGGTGTGCTTGATGAAAATCAATTATTTGTAAATTTATTAACTTTTCACATCATATAAGAATGTCAGGTGACTTTTCAGTTCAGTTCATTAAATAGGTACCTATACATATATGTACATATATATATATATATATTTTTTAAATAAATTATCTTGTAATATTATATTATACTCATATGATTTATGGTTTTTTAATAATAAAAAGAATCCCGAATCTTTAGTGCCCTAGGGCCCCCCGGTATGTAAATCCGCCACTGGTTGCCCTGGTCGCCTGCTATATATATAATTATAAGACAATTTTTTCTCTAGGATCGCTAGTTAAAGAGTTAAAAAATAAAGTAATAATTGTTATCGATCCTCCTCTTGCAACAAGTTGTTTTACAAATGTTTTTCATTCTTCGGGCTGCAGCAATATGTCTTATGCATCTCACATCAATAATAATAAAAGAAATGTATTATAAATTATTTATTTACCACTATCAGAATTACTATAATAAAATTTGCAAAAAAAAAATCTCCAAAACTTTTAACAGCGGTTTTAGAGAAAAACTGTCTTATTATAGCAGGCAACAAGAGCAACTTAAAGTTAATCGTTATGCTTGTATCTTAGCAAAGCGATGTTCTTTTGTTTTATAATTTAAGGTACTTAAACGTTGTCCAAGTCTGTATCTCTTTAAATAAAAAAGTTAGCTATTGTAGAATGTTCCCATGAACAGACAGTATTTGATTTGAAATTTGATTTAATAACGAGATTTTTTGGTATATTAAAGGCATATTAATTTCTATGCCAAAAAGACCATTAGAAAAATCACATTTCAAATACATATTAGGTTTGTTGAGTATTTTAGGAATTTTTATTTTATTTGGAATTATTTGCAAATTCACGACTTCCATAACTTTTTGTTCTTTTACAAATATTGGTTTCATAATAACATTATTAATTCAAGCATATTAGCCATTATGAATTTCTTAATCGTTCAAATGTAAATATTTTTGAAGATAAAGCAGAAAATGATATTGTAATATTCTATTTCTAATATAGTGCCCACATAACTTACCTATACATTTTTTGTAGATCAGCACTTTTATAATGTCGAGATATTTGTAATTCATCTATTACTCTTGCAGAAATTGCCAGTTTTGTAACTGACCGTTCATAAACAACTTCTTCCATTGTTCCCTAAAACAAAATTGTAATAATTAAGTTTCCATAATCTTTGCAGCGTGTGCCGGAATAGGCTTTAACATATGTAAGATGGTCATGGCCACAACCAAATCCCTCCCTCTCAGTCCAGTTAAGTTCTTCAAGAACATAGGACAAGTGGTGAGAAGGAATCAAGGGAAAAAATCAAAACGTAATTTTTAAAGTCTTTACCATTGACACGAGTCTGTAGACGTAGCAACGTTTATTTTGACCAAATCTATACAACCTGAAGACACTCTGACTTTCATATGCTGGATTAAAATTGGCGTCCATCAAAATTACTCGATTTGCCCCAACTAAATTTAGTCCCAAACCTCCAACCATAGATGAAATTATAAGTAATCTGAAAGATATCAGTTCAAGAATGTTAACTCATAAATAACTTAAATTTTACCTAAGTTTTTTCTCATTTGGATTATTGAACCAATGACAGTACTTTGTTCGTAGATCAGGGGCGACATTGCCATCCATCCTTAAATAATCCTCTTTTGGGACCCATTTACTATGACTTGCGGTTCCAAAATTTTTTAAGACATATTCTATAGCATCCAGTACTAACATACTCGACGAAAATATTAACCTTTAACATTACATAATTAATAATAGTATAAAAAAAAGTTCACATAACTAACAGCTTATCGTTGATTTTTTCACACTCTTCAATAATACCCTGCATTACTTTTAATTTTGGACCATAAGTAAAGTTACTATCAAAGTCTTCAGGCACTTTTTCTTTCCACCAACCAACAGGTAATACATTATTTTCCACCACTGCTGGTTCCAGATATACTGCATCTACTTCTTTACTTTTTTTATGTACAGTTTTCTAAAGAATCAAAAAAAATATATATACCAAGTGTCCCAGCTAAGATGAAAAATTCAATTGCTCCGTTTTTAAGAGTAATTCAATTATGAAACTTTGTATGCGTTGGTAATTCAAATTTCTCTATCGGCTAAAAATATGTACAAAGATGGCTGACTTCCGGTTATACCAGAACTGGTGTTTATTTTTTATGGACAATCCAAAAAGGTAACAAAAAATAAGGTGTTGCATTTAAAATAAGGAAGTTTGTGTCGATTTCCGGTATAACCGGAAGTCGGCCATCTTTGTACATATTTTTAGTTGATAGAGAAATTTGAATTATCAATGCATACAAAGTTTCAGAACTGAATTACTCTTAATAACGGAGCAATTGAAGTTTCCATCTTAGCCGGGACACCCGGTATATGTATTCCAATGAATAAATTAATTGCTTAATACATAAACATGAATATTACAAAATGCAACTTACATTGTCCTTGAGGTATAACAGATATGGATGTGTACACAAATATCTAAGATAATGAAAGTCGCTAAATAATCGAGGTGTTTTCCTAGCAGTATCTGTGTATGTACTGTACAATTCTATTTGTACAGGATGCAATGGGATGAATAACACATAATCTTCCTTTTCAGGTAGATACGTTTGTAATTCAGAAAATTCGTATCTCTACAATTTATTAAAATTAATTTTATATTAAATGAATATTTATCTTGTACCTGCACTACACCCTGTAATAATTTATGCAGTACATGACTTCGTTTACGCATTAAATTTAAATCTAAACTTGTAGAATCATCATATTGACCATTCATTATAGGGTTTATAAAACGGTTGGCATATTCCTTTGGTGTTCCCAATAAATTTGGTCTAACAAATTGAACCATAAAATAATCTGTCAGAATAGCAAACATTAAAAATTTACTTATTATTACATTATAAGATTTTACATTCTTTTAAATTGTTTTGCATAGGAGTTCCCGTTAAGATTATTCGTCGTTTAGTTCTAATTCTCATTAATGCTTGAGTTCTGCTATTGTCACCGTTCTTCAATAAATGACCTTCATCGCAAATGACTAGATCTGGACCTAAAAAGGAAACTGTTATTGTTAAAAATGACACTCAAAATGACAAACCAGGATCAATTAAAGCTTCTGATATTAGCGCACATTCTGAATTAGGCACGCTTTCATTATGGTACTTTGTCATCGACATATATGTATCATATCCCATTATAAGTACACCGGTATTTCTTCGCCACATAGTTATAACTTCTAAACGTTTACTCCGGCTTTTATAAGAATCACTGTGTACACAAAAAGAAAAACAATAATATGCGTTAACATCTTTCGTTTAGGCTCACCTTATATAATATTTGTTAATTTTAACGTTTTCTTTCAAACCATTGAGGGCAATATCAAACTCATTTACCCAATTTAATACAACTGATAATGGACAAACAACAAGAACATGTTTTGTATGGGTCACTGGGTGTGTAAACAATGTATGAATTAATGTTATAACCTAGAAAAACATAGTTAATTTCTATATAAATACAGGATATGTCACGACGAGATTTCGTTAAAAGAATAGAGAAAACTAATGAGTTGAGTTTTGAAAATTTGCAAATATTAGTTTTGCGATACGCTCTTTCGATTTAAAATAGTTTCGAATTTTGGCTTCTTCCGGTTACACCGGAAATTGATATCAACTTCTTTATTTTAAATGGAATGCCCCATTTTTTATGATTGATTCCCCCAGATAATTTCAAGGATAGTTTGTCTAATAAACTTCGCCTGTAAAATTAACCCTTCACGAAATATTTTAATTTTTGGAAAAAAATTGACAGCTGCAGGCTATTTATTACTCATAACAACATTCTCAGAAAATGAATAAATGCATAGATTTAAAATTTTAGATAATTATTTTGAAAAGTATACTGCATCAAATGCGGTATTAAAAACTTCACGAAATAACACAGGGTGTTCAGAAAACAATGTCAAACTTTTCATTCAGAAAATATCAATATCTTGTTATTTTTGAATAGCAACCTACATTTTTTCCATTGCATTGCTCGTTCGAAATTAGAGTCAGTATGTATTTACTTCCCTATAACGAAACGTCTTAGTTTCCGAGTTATTTTGAAAAATGTATTAATTCCCTTAAAATTTTACCTATTTTCTCGCGGAACTACATTCATATCGTCGTCAATTAACTCTATTTCTTCCAGAATGTTGTTTAATTCAGCCATTTTATGAAAATGTCAAGTTAACGAAAATATTAAACATCACTGGTCGTCCTTTACAATTTTATTTAAAAATAGTTACTAACGAAACTCGGCAAACAGTTAATCAAGGGGAAATCATAGAACAAAATTAAAGACATTAAGTCCTTAACGACTGTCTCTAAGTTTTAATAAATAGGAAATCATACTTTTGATTGTGTTTAAAATAAAGTTTAAAATATTTTTTACAATTTCCGCATATGTTTATTTGAATATTGACTGTTATTATTGGTTAAAATTTAAGGAGAAATATATTAATTTTTGAATATAACAGAAATAATATTAATAAGGTCAAATTATTCGCTGCACGCCTACGACCTAACACACACAAAAAAAAATGAAATGTGTCTCAGTATCCGCGCCTTACTTATAAGCAATATTTCATAATTGTCAAAATGCACATATTATTCAATATAAAAGGTATCGTTAATATAATCTCGATAATATTCATGTTATTGCTTTTGGCATTGCGATTTAGAATCTCTAGGCCACTGAAGTACTTTATCATCAATATTTAAACTACCTGAAAGGTTTT
This sequence comes from Lethrus apterus, assembly GCA_018397195.1. NCBI lineage: Eukaryota > Metazoa > Arthropoda > Insecta > Coleoptera > Geotrupidae > Lethrus > Lethrus apterus. Next base: position 25,634 of record JAFFZR010027513.1, on the reverse strand, counting down.
TCCAAGACCCATACAGTGAGCAAGTATACATCCAGATCCCTCATGTGTTCGCATATAATTCACAGATTCATAACACGTATTCCACATGAATCGTACACCCTCTCGTTGATGTTTTTTTAGTCTACTTGTTAGATATTTATTGACAACAATTGTTGGTTTATTTGTTTTATCATGAATATCAAGTACTAATCCTCGTTCCGTATCGCAAGATTGCGACAAAACAGTTGATGACTGGAAATACAAAACATAATAATCAATTTCTACATTATAAAACACACTACGTACTCTACGTTCGTTTGATAATAATCGTTGTGAACGTTCTTCCTCTTCCTTTACTGCTTTTCTTGTTGCTTCGGCCAAATCTTTATCTGATTGCACCTTAAAATATAATGATTAAATTAAATGACAACACTAAAATAATGAACTTACAGCTCTAATATTTTTTCTTCCTTTTTTTTTGTCTTTCACAAAAATCAAATCGTCATCTTCAATACAATCATTCACTAAATCTATTTCTGTAGACTTTGGTAATTTTTCAGATTTCACACTTAAATAGCAATTAACAATTAATTATAGTTTATATACAGTTAAAAAAATAAACAACAAAGAAATAAGAATAATTTCTTAAACTACAAAGAGAAATTATGCTGCAGTATCTGGAAAGTTGGAACAGAGGATGACTAAGAGATTTGGATATTTCACTAAGAATGGATGGATTAAAATTTAAAGACCATATCACAGCAATACCAAAGTATCAGCTAAACTAGCAGATGACAAATGAACTCGCCCCTTAATCTCTTATACATTCCGAGAGTAGTGTCGATTTTTTAATCAGATTCTTGTGAATTGGTCAATGAAGGTCGACGATTTTTATTTAACATTAGCATTAGTTAGGTTTGTTTACAACTCAACTCCCTAACGGCAGAAGCGTTAATCTCAAAAACCATACCACATCATAATCCAAGATTCATTTAGCTTAGCCAGCTGTTGACATAACGCTGAACTTAAACTTTGAAATAATCATTCATACATTAGATGCTTAATCATTTGTTCAATGCAAGGATCGAATTTATTGTCAAAGAGAAACAGGGAAAAGAGAGTGAAAATGTGTATACGGAGAAATGGAGGAAATTATCTTTCCATATATTTCATGTAACATGGTCTTATCTATATTTGGTAAATCTGTACGAAACATAATCCTTTTATGTCTTGAGCGAAAAAATGTAATAAAATTTGGTATAAATTTTTTTATCTTTTTATTTATAACTTATACATTGTAAAATTAACGCTATCATATTTTCTGTATGTATTCTCAAATCGACTCATTTAATAAATTTAGAGCACATAAAATTTAAAATATTACAAAGAAGTGAAATGAAAAAGAATTAGAGGAAATTTTTGAGCATGTGTTTGATTTTGAATATGATGAGAATGAATCAAATAATGAATATGGCGAAAGGACATGCTGATGGGCCTGAATATAATGATAATTGTCACAATTCCCCACACCAAAGGCCACACTCTAATATGAAATATTATATAAACACCACTACAAAAAGATTATTTACCACTAAAATTATAAATGAACATGTAAATTTCTTTACAATATGTGTTTATATATAATTAGTATACAGGGTGAGTCACCAGATATTGCCACCTAGAATAACTCTGAAAGTATAATAGTAGTAGAAAATTTTTTGAAACAACTTATTGGTTTTTTGTTGCTAGGTGGAGTCGCTTCAGAGATTTGAAAGTCAACTTTGTTTTTTCAAATAGGATGCTATATTTTAGTACTTATTTTCTGATAGCGGCTATCGAGACGAATCCAATGATGTGCAACATTAAGGTCTTTGAAGGTCAACGAAGGTCAAAAAGATGAAATGAACTTACATTTACAGAAGGTGTTCTATGTGAATCCTGCAAGAAACATTAGGTCCGTTATTGGAAGAAATACCTTTAGAAACAAAGAACAGAATGTGGTATCAACACGATGGGTGTCCGCCACATTTTTCGCTGATGGCTAGAAACGAATTGCAAAGAAGAATTCCAAATCGTTGGATTGGACGCGGAGGAGATATATCGTGGTCAGCTCGTTCGCCAGGCTTGACGCCTGTGAATTTTTTCTTGTGGGGATTCTTAAAAAACATTGTTTATAAAGAAGTTCCAACTACACCTGAAGATATGCGAGAGAGAATTGTCAGAGCATGTGCTTCGATAAGTGCTGAAGTGATAAGGAATACCACTCAATCCATGATAAGGAGATTGCAGCACTGCATTGATAACAATGGTCATCACTTCGAACACCTTCTGTAAATGTTAGTTCATTTCACCTTTTTGACCTTCGTTGACCTTCATTGGATTCGTCTCGATAGCCGCTATCAGAAATAAGTACTAAAGTATAGCATCCTACTTGAAAAAAACAAAGTTGACCTTCAAATCTCTGAATCTACTCCACCTAGCAACAAAAAATCAACGTCATACAATAACCCCCCATTGTCCCATGCAATTTTTGTTTCAAAAACTTTTCTACTACTATCATACTTTCAGAGTTATTCTAGGTGGCAATATCTGGTGACTCACCCTATATATAATTGTAAAGTAACCAAAATGCAAATTATGTATTTCAAATAAATGGAAGATATCTTTCTTAATAAATGTGTTGCAATATAACAGTAAGTTTCATTAATTATGTTATAAATCCGGATTAAATATGAAACTAATAAAACCAAAATAAAATTTAGTTTATTATACAACAACTAATAACTCCTGAGTAAAATTGGCATTGCAAAATCTTGAAGTTTATATTTTGTTTTTCCTCTTGTTTGAAAGTATCATATTTCAAAACAGCATTTTTGCACACATTTATAAGGATTAGTTTAATTTCTCACATCGTTTGCAAAAGCACTTGCCCTTGGTGTAACTGACTAATATTCAATTATCACCATCTAAAATTCTTATTTTTGGCTTAAGACTATAAAAGTATTAAGATTTATCAAAGGAAGATATAATCATGTTATTACTTGTAATATATAGAACCAAAAAGGAAATCTGTTAATATACTTACAACTCTACATCACTTGAAACATCTGACGAATCTGATGATAATTTTATAAGACTGCCAGAATCAGAATTCATAGATTTATCCTCATCTCTAAAATAATATTCTCTGTTGATATGTTGAATAAAAAACAGAAATGATGATTCAATACAAAATTTAATAGTAAATGTATTTTACTTAACAAAACAATTAACACATTAAGTACTGCCACAGTAACATTGATTGCATTTCTAAAACTGACACTTACTTCCTTTTTAAATTAGCACGTTTTCTTCGTTTTGGTTTTGTTAGTTCTTGATGGAGTATTTGTTTAGGTTCATCTTCATCGCTCGAAGATAAAGATGGTAATTTCCCCCTCAATAATTTATCATCCCGCCATTTTGTCATTTTTTTAATATTTTCATCTACATTATTCTCTACCTATTACAACATCCAGCAAATAAGTTAAAATTAAAATTAAAATTATCGAAGTATACCTTTTCGCTTCGTACATAATCATTTTTTGGTTTGCTTTTTTGAGTCTTTTCATTTTTTTCATCGCTATCAGTATCTGAAATACATTTAACATCTTGATCAAAGCTAGATTGAAGAAGAATATTTTTCAGAACGTCTTCTGTGCTTAAATCATGGGACACTTTGGGCAAAAACCATTCTTGATCATCTAGTATAGGGTCGATTACGGTTGTAGCATTACTTCTGTCATTCAAATCACTTGATGAACTTTCATCTTCCCTACTTCCTAGTTGCTCTTTCGTTCTCAATTTTTTTCTTTTTGTTTCATTTTCTCTTGTTAGAATTCTTTTACGACTATGTAGAATAGATGATAAGTTAGTCAACCTAAAAACGGAAAAATTATAGGTATAAAATAACATTGACTTAAAAGAACATTGATGGTATGTAGCCAATTAAAATTAGACCCATAATATAATGAAAAGATATATAATTTTGAGTTTTACTTAAACGTTAACCATGGACGGTCAAAATGGCAAATTATTTTTTTTATATTTTAAACAATATCAATAAAAATACTTACTTTTTTATTTCTCTCATTTCTTTAGCATTATCACTTTCATTTTCATAAAAATTTTCAAGCAAATCATCAATATTTCTCAACGTCACAGAACATTCCATAAGATTAAATTTGGTGATGTAATCATCATCCACATCTGTTTTATATTTGTAGGACCTACTTTCATCTTCACTTAGTGATAAAAGAACATTTCTCTCTATTATAATATTTTCTTCAGTTGGTGTTATTTTATTTGTAACTTGAACATTACTTTCAGAATCACTACTAAAATAATTTAAGAAGATAAGTTAAACACAATGACTGCGCGCAATAAAAAATACGAACCTAGTATCGCTTGAACTCCAGTCACTTTCCGTACTATAATCTAGGCTTTGAAGAACCTCAATGGCAGGTTTTTTTAACTTTTTAAACATCTTTATATTTTGTGGAGCAAGTGGAGCCATTGTTGTATCTTGCGTATCTTTTTTATCACATGGTTCAACATTATTATTTATTAACTCGTTTTTGTTATCTTCTTGGAGGCACATATCATTTTCTGTAATTTCTATACAATTCGTTAATGCAACTGGCTTGTCTTCTTCTAAAGGTGGTGCACCATTTTCTGTTGTATCATAAAAACGTTTTATTATCACCCAATCAAGGATTATAAGTCAATTAAAACAATCATAATTATTCACATAAGCGACTGGAATTAATTTCAACCTTCTAAATAAATGATGGATTTAATAAAAGTAGAAAATAAAATTATATTAGATATTAGTGATAGGTGATAGTATAAATAAAGTAAAAAAAAAAATACTTACAGACGAAACAAACTTCATGTACTTTATATTTCTTAATCATATTTTAGGATATATATATATACAGAGCGGTGCAAAAGTACCCCCCCCCCATGATAACTTTTGAACTGCTGGAAATATCATTAAAAAAAACACGTCAATTTTTAATTTTTACGTGTTGCCAAAAATTCAATTCCACTTCCGGTGAAACCGGATGTCAATTTTCTTATTTTAAACGGAACAGTCTGTATATTTTGACGTTTTTGGAAAGACAACGGAAAAACGAAATCAATGATGCCATATGCTCAACTTTAACTTCAACAAGATAACTTTTCTGCCATTTTCTTTATGTGTTCCTTAATTAGCCATAAAGTAATAAACATTTTTATTGTTAAATAACAAGAAAAACCATTAATAGACATTTACTAATTAATCAGCTACAAAACAAATAATAAACAAATAAAAGCAAATCTTTATTACAAACTTCAGGCCAATTTTGCTTAAAAAAAGTAACATATTACTTAAAGTTATTGCTGCCTATCTTGCTACTTTTCAAATTAAAGTTGAACATATGCGGTATTATTAGATTCGTCCTGTAAAATATACAGGATGTTCCATTTAAAATAAGAAAGCTGACGGTGAAACCGGAAGCGGAATTGAATTTTCCACAACACCAACATTTTGTACGTAAAAATTAAAAATCGACGTGTTTTTTCTCATAACGATAGCTTCAGCCGTCTAGCTACAACTTGGCAAAGAAAAATTCTTTTTTAAACGCTCACGTGCTGGCGTATCATATCTTATGTATAATTATTTTGGATCAATAGTAACAAACATAATCTTAATTAAAAGTTAATCAACTCGTTAGATATTTTATTATGTATATATATTTGTTTTACTTTAGGAGTTTTACTGGAGCTGCTTGAACAGTCAATATTACTTAGTTAATCAAGCTTAATGCCATGATTTAAAGTTAATACAGAGTGATTCTAAATGATTGTCTGTGCTGCATTTTGAAAATGGTGAACGAAATTTTGTAGTATTACTTGTTTGCCGCTTTTTGCTCATTTAGTAGACATATCAAACTGACAACGTTTTCACCTGTGACAGGTAAAAACATGTTCTTAGACTGAGACACTCCAACGCGTGGCCGGGTACAGCTAGTATTTTAATAAAAAATTTAAATGTTTTATACACCGTGTCGATTTAGATCTGCGACATAGGGATTTTACATGCAAAATTGAATTATTTCAAATATTATCTCCCGTGATTATTTTAGATCAACATCGAAAAGAAAAAAGGTGTTCACAATTAAAAGCTACATGTAATTTACTAGTTAGTTTTGTTAAATATGCAGAAATCTTCTTAAAATCAATAAATAATGTACAGCGTGATCGGAAAAAAAATTGGTCAAAGTAAGCCATGAACAAAAATCGGCATGTCTTTACTTAAACCACTATTTATTTCTTAATGTCAAGTTGACGTTTGTCAAAAACGTTGTCCAAACAAATCAAAGCTTTTCTTTTAGAATCCTATTTTACGAATGGAAATGAAACAGGAAACGGTGAATGGCCATATTCTTATGTTGCCTGGTATGAAAAATTTCAGGGCGATTCTAAATGAATAGCTTTGATTTGTAATCAATATGTGCCTCTTTGACAAGTAATATGATGGCTGTTTTTTTATAATTTATTTCTAGAAAGTCATGGCCAGACATTATTAAATCCATTAATTTATAGTACATTATTTATCGATTTTAAGAAGATTTTCTGCATATTTGACGAAACTAACTAGTAAATTACATGTAGCTTTTAATTCTGAACAAGTTTTGCCTTTTCGATGTTGATCTAAAATAATCACGGGAGATAATATTTGCATAATAATTAATGTTGAAATAAATGTTATAGATTAGATAGTTTTATAGGAACATAAACACAAGTTACGTAGAAAAAATATGTAAATCGCACAATTAAACACGTTCATTATGACGTAATTATTAAAGTACTTGTACATGTCACTTTCATGAAAACTAATGAGCAGCAAAAGCTATCTTGGTGCAATATTTGCACACAATCATTTGGAATCACTCTGTATATTATTAACGTACTACTTTATTGAATGGCCCTTAAAGTCTAATCTATCAGTGAAATTAGATGGTACAACTCGCCCTTGAACTTAAAAAATTAAAATCTATTCTCATAATAATCTGACTCACCATAACTTATTTCCATTGGCTCAATATCTAATTTAACAACGCTTTCATTAGTTTCTGCATTTGATGGGCCTAATTATATAATACATTTTTTATCTAATATACAAAGTAAGTTTATTATTTACCATTGACGATAGGCGATTTAATATCATCTAAAAACGAATCCTGTGTGTGAATCTCCTCGCCTGTTCTTTTCAAACTCAATTTGTATTTCTTTTCATTACATTCTACATCTGATCTGCTGCCTAAAAGTATATTTTAATTAAAAAGATACACATAAGGGACTATACAAACGCATAATGTACAGTATTATAAAATATAAAGTACCATATTACTTATATCATTATAAACTCTATTCTATAACTATATATTAGATCCTTTTCAAGACTCATATAGTATTTCTGTAGTTGTAAAAGTAATTGGCTAGGGTAAAAATTTAAAATGATCAACTTCTGACTGTTCCTTTGTAATCAGTAAACTGTTTAGATAAGGGAGAAAACAAATAGAATTTCCTTAATTTTCCTTACTTTCAAATAAATTTATTATTTCCCATTTTACATAATACAATTATATTTAAAAGAATTCAAAACCTACAGACAACAATTAACTTTTTTACTTTCAACAACAATTGTAGTTGGTCTCACTTCAATAGGTCGTTATCTTCTTCTGATATAAAACTAGATTTATTTTCGAAATTACAGAAACTACAGTAAAAATAATGTTCAAATAGAAACAAAACTTAGTAGGCATTGAATGCCAATGATAGCATTCACCACTGGCACGCAATTAATGGTGCTCCATAGGTATGGGTGGACTTCTGGAGTAACAAGCTCTTACTCTTTCACAGAAAAGAAAAAACACACATTTAACACTTGAATTCTTAACGGCAGTAGGCATGACTTATGTCAGACGTACTTCAATGTCACCTACTGTCAATAAAACTTGTGACTGGCTGAATGAGCGCTCTTGTGCGCTCGGTTGCCATTAATTAATACATAACACAACAAAGAACTTATAACCTTACTTATATGTAGATGTCATATAAAGAGATTTTCTCTATAATGTACAAAACTATTTAAATTTAAGAAATTCTATTTTTATCCCTTTCATCTAAAAGGTAGCTAATACAACAAATTGCTGACTATGGATGAATTGTAGGTAAAAGGTTGAGCATTTTCTTTTTTTTTCCATATCGATTACGCTTAAAATTACACAGTTACCTATATGTAAGCATTGAAAAAGATCCACTCTATATACATAAACTATTTAGTAATACGTAGCAAGAGACAACTTGAATGCAATTTCTCTATATATATTGTTTCTGTCCCACTAATGTACTCTATAAACTACAAAATAATTTGGTCATTCAAAGTGGAAACACCTAATGTAGAAGTAAATTATTACATATATTTAAACATTGCCGTGAGTGAGCCATTGGTGTTTAAACTGTGCTAGCGATCGCTAGTATAATCGTACGAGATTACCAATTTCTAATGTTTTTGAACAAGAATGTACCTACTACTTGATCATTTAAATCCATTATATAAAAATATCTATACATAACTTATTTATCTATTGCATCCAAAGTACCTACCTGATGCATCATCGAGTATATCTTCAATTGAAAATGCATTTTCATTTGGATGTCCACATAAATTTGATGATGACGTTTCATCTTTCTGTTTTTCTAATATACCATCAAGAGCTTCTAATACGTTATTTACTTGAGTTTTATGACTTTCTAATGTATTTAAAAGACAGTTACAAAACATTAATGATTTCATGCACAAATATTGTGCATACTCCTCATCTCCATTATCTTTAAACGATTCCTTCTCACATTTAGCAAATTTTCCCATGTCTTCGACAACATTGTACAATTTCAGGCACATGCACCGAATTTTATAAAAGGTTTGTTTATCAACTTTGCCATTGCACAATTCAAAATCCATTATCAAATTTTCTGTAGGCATTTTCTTTCTACAAACATACATATATTACATACATAGGTAAAATGTTAAACGGACAATATTTTTATGTAACCTCAAAATGTAAGAAAATTAACTTACCCATTTGCAAATTTTGGTATAAATGTTATAAATCCATAACTGAGAATGACCAAATTTCAATTGAAAATGGTTCTAGAATTAAGCCTTTCCAATATAACCGCATTAATTGTTATTCTCCACATACAAACAAACTTGCAAACTTCTATAAAGCGATTTCGATTATGAGAGGTATGAAGCGGTATCAGAGCGGTATCATGCGATTACATACCGTTCATTTTCGATTGCAATTTTTATGACGTCATATTCATATCGGGTTAGAAGCGGTGTGTCAAATCCTGTGACCAGGTTCAAAGTGCGGTACCAACAGCGGTAAGTGTCTCTTTGTGGATAGTATATCCATCAATCTATTTATGACGTTTTTTTATTAGATTAATGTATCCCGTCGTATAGTTCCAAAAAGGAACAAATATCAATATATTCCATTTAGCGTAAACGTTTATACTCATTAAGAAACTGATGATTCAAGAAAATAAACAAAACGTTATGGCAAGAACTTGCCTATATAGATTTAGTATTTTTTGTATTTAGTCTTTGAGTGACACTGTCCTTAATATCTACAAATAAAAACACGCTTCGGCTTGTATAAAAATTTACATTTCGTGTTTTATTTAAACACCAATTTCCTATAGAAATCCAATATTTTTCATACCGCTCTCTTACCAGTCTTTAACCGTGTTAGTGATACCGTTTGATGAATCGAAATCGCTTTTTTGATTAAGGATTGGGTAGAGAACAACGTTGTCAGGTGGTTCAAAATGTTTGCGGTAGATGGCCTTGCTAAAAGACGGCAGATTCAAAATAAAACATGATAGATTTAGACAAAAAATATATTTTATAACTAAATAAGTAACACTGACGATTTTTAAAGAAGATATAATAAAAAAATTGTCCTCTTCTGATCAAAGCATTATTTTTCTTTTAAATATTCTCTGTTGTGGAACAAACCAGGATAATGTTGAAGAAATTTGATTTCTTACATCATTCTGAATCTGGATCGAGGTTATACCGTTCTGGCGCATTGGTACATTACCATTTAAAAGCATTATAAAACTGCAACAATAGAAAAATGGTAGATTATGAAAGAAGAAACGTAGATGGTAGATCGTTTTGTAAAAACAGTACACCTGGCAACACTGATTGGAAATCTCTTTTATTACGATTTAGAATGTTTGGCGCCATCTAACGGATTGGGAGAAAGCTGACCTTAAAATTAATTCGCGAGTTTTTCTTAGAAAAAACAAAATGATTATCCCTACAGAAAATAACAATAAATTAATCAATTTATTTTCATTAATACAAGCACAAGCAAATCATATTCACTAATAATCATTTAATAAGAATATCTTGAAAAATTGATGCAGCAGAGATTAGTTATTTCTAAATATTATGCTTTAATAAAGATGTATTAATTGGATTTGAGAGATATTTTGAATATTAACAAATGAAGGGTGCACGGGAATAACGATCAAAGTCACATTTTAAGCAAACTGAGAAAACTGAACTTTTAGTTTTGAAACTGTATAACACTTGCACAAATAAAACGTATGTTTTTTTAAATTTGTTTATTCTACTGTATTACGTTCCTTAACAGTATAAGTTTCGAACATTTGCAAGTGGATTTTGATCGTTTTTACTTATACCGGTTTGGATTTTGATCGCTTTTCGAAAGGGTACCCTTATTTTACAGGCTTATTTTACGGACTCTGATCACTTTTTCGAGTTTTTAACAATGTATATATATAGCTTTGAAGGTTTACTACAAGATGGCATCAAAATCTCTATTTTTCGAAAAATGTGACTTTGATCGTTATTCCCGTGTACCCTTCAAATATTAGTGGCACTGATATACCTGTTCATAAATAAGGTACACTTCTTCCCAATAACTCCTTTGATATTTAGCACTTTTTTAGTATTAAAAAATGTGCAAAATATTAGATCTGTTCCAACCATATATGTAAGTATTACATATATGGTTCCAACAAACGATTCCAAACAGTTCGCTATTTCTTCTGCCAATAAAAACCATATGGTCGTAGTATGTATCAGTGTTTTTCCACTAGATTTAGGGTTTTTAAAAGTGTTTAGGGGGTATTAGCAATTTACTCCTTTTGAATTTCAATTACGAACCCAACCCATACATCTTTATTCAAAAATTTTAAAAATTGATATTTTGAACTTCAATTACAGAGCAAACCCAACCCATACAACACCCCCCCCCCATATATTTTTATTCCACCTACGTAAAAATAGTATGTAAAGTTTATTGGGGTTATTTTAGGGATTTTTGAAAGTTCCGTTGGGGATAAATTGTTTAACTAGGTTGGTGTCACTGGTACGTATACATCAGCCAGCAAAAAATGAAACTGCTTACATAGCGCTATGTATTAAAAATCGAAAAGTGGGAGAAAGTTCATTGGCGTAGTTAGGTTAGAATTATTTACATACTTATCAAATAATACATTTATATAAGTAAATTATAAAAGTCAAAGTCTATAAGAAACTATTTACTACCTAAACATAAACTACAAACTATAAAACTTACCAAAAACTTAGTCTATTTAAATTAAGAACTCAGATGCGTCATCAATGCGCAGAAACAAATTTTCGTATTTTTTGTCTTTGGTTGGCAACACTTAGTACACTTTAATTCATGCAGTGGCGTATGATATTTGTTCTGATTTCCAATTGCCAAGTTTTTGGTAAGTTTTATAGTTTGTTGTTTATGTTTAGATAGCAATTAGTTTCTTATAGAGATTGACTTTTATGGTGTACTTATATAAAGGTATTATTTGATAAGTAAATAATTCTAACCTAACTACGCCAATGAACCTTATCCCACTATTCGCGCAGATCGATTGATGACGCATCCGAGTTCTTAACTTAAATGGGCTCTAGCAGCAACCTCGCAGCAAGAGCTTATTTAGCATAAACATTGTAAAATTCGTAATAAAGGAAAAACGTTTCTGCAAATTTAATTTTAATGTCATCAATAAACATGAATACATATATAAAAATAAAAAGTGGTAAAAATTACTATCTATACCTACCAAATTTTCATAAAAATATATTTTATGGAAGTATATTGGTGATACTTTTGAATGTGTAATGTGGGTTTTAAAAGTGTTTAGGGGGGAAATGATTTAGGGGCGTTAAGTTTCACTTGACTTAATGTATTAGTAATTGATTCCTTTTAATTTTCAATTACGGAGCGAACCCAACCCATACAACCTATACATCGTTATTCCAAAATTTTAAAAATTGATATTTTGAACTTCAATTACAGAGCAAACCCAACCCATACAACACCCCATATACAGATGAGTCATAACGTACGGAGGAGATTGAAAGGGTAATATAAGATCAAAATAAATATTTTTTCTTAGTAAACTTTTGACCAAAGATCAATAACAAGAAAGTTGCATCAGTTTAAAATTTTTAAAAATTAACACACGTGTTAAATTTTGCTTTGTATAAATAACAATCAGGTATCTTCAATTTAAATTGAAAATATCAATTACTAGCATAGTTTGTACAGAATGTTCATTAATCGATTTAACTTTAACTTGCTGTAACTTTCTGGTTACTGTGTTTTGGACAAAAGTTTACTAAGAAAACATATTTGTTTTGGTCTCCTCCGTACGTTATGACTCACCCTGTATTTGTATACAACAAATTTTCATATTTTTTGTCTTTGGTTGACAACACTTAGTACATTTTAGTCATGCAGTGGCGTATGATATTTGTCCTTGTTTCTAGCAGCTTAGCTAAAATAACATGATATCCAACATTTTGAATCCCAATGTTGTACTTATATGTTCACATATTATCTTCAAAACTCATCAATTTAATAAATTCAATATAGCTAATTTATTTACCAATCATCTTGTTTATATCTATAGGTATAATTATCACTTCTTATAACATCCAAATGAGGTCCATAATAAGGTATAACATATGCAGATCCATCAGCTGGGCCAACAACTTGGGTAGCAATAAGTACAATATCTATTAATTGTCCTACGAACATGAAACCTAAAGTACAGAACTTTGCCAATCCAAGTGCCGGGTATCCTAAATAAAATCGATCAACACCAAACATCCCTAAAAATACAGAAAGTAAAAGAGTAGTTTCAAAGTTGTATCCATTCCTGGAACAAATCAAAATAAAATATAATAACTTCATTGATTAAAACTCTTACGTCCATTTGCATGGCAATTCTTTGCTGAAGGATGAATCATTTGTGGTCTTACAAATAAGACCCTCCACTGCTGTGCATATTACTAGAAAAATAGACAAATTAAAATAAATAAAAATACATGTGATGTGATGACAAACCTTTTGCTTTGTTTTCTTTACTGCAACCTTTATATTGTTGCGTTTTTATATCAACTTGGTTCAGTTTTGGATCTGGACAGATATACTGACCCATTTTTAAATTATTACAGTCCACAATATACGTTCCTCTTTCTAGAGTATAATCACCGTTTTGCTTAGATTCTACAGTAATTAATAAACAATAAACGTAAAATAGCAAAACAAAACTGCAATGTTTATAACATATAAACATTGTTTTTTTATCGAGTCGGACTGAAACAACATGAGAAGGTTATGATTTGTGGTTATGAGAAGAAGCGAACGTTTGTCTGTTCCTGTTCCAACAAACGATTCAGAACGATTCCGGATTTTTCGACATCTCACAAGGGCGAATTTTAGTTCCTTGAAGTTAATCACGAATGAAATTTTGTTTTTATTGGTAGATGAAATCCCGAACCACAGATCAGCGTTGCCAACCCTGCCAATTTTTCAGTAGTTTTACCGATTTTCAACTTGTTTTACCGATCTACCGAAATAGCTTGCAATTACCGATGTTATATGTACTAGAAGCGTGTACCCAAATAATTTAACGTTATTTTTATTCGTTTTAAACGTTTTGAAGTCAATCTCGAACCCATACAACTTAAACAATTGTTGTGTGTTGTGTATTAATTAATGGCAACCGAGCACACAAGAGCGCTCATTCAGCCAGTCACAAGTTTTACAGACAGTAGGTGTACATTGAAGTACGTCTGACATAAGTCATGCCTACTGCCGTTAACAATTCAAGTGTCAAGTGTCAAATGTGTGTTTTTTCTTTTTTTGTGAAAGAGTAAGAGCTTGTTACTCCAGAAGTCCACCCATACCTCTGGAGCACCATTAATTGTATGCCAATGGTGAATGCTGCCGGCACCTAACTTATACATTTATATAGCAAAATTAAAAATCTTGTAAGCCATTAAGAAAAATCGGCACGTCAGTTTGAGGAAGCTATATTGAATAGTGGTTGTTAGATCTGTTTTAAGTTAACAAATAATACTTATTTACTTGTCTATTACAAAAACTGATTGTTGTTTAGTTGAAAGATAAATATATCAGCTGCAATAATATTGAATTTATAAATAAGTGTATGTCCGTAGTCAAATCCAAATATGTTTTTCGACGTTTTGAGGAAAGCAGAATTTTTTTTAAAGAATAACTTTTTGTAAAACGCATATTAAAAAAGTTTTTCCTCTTTGTAACCCCATCCTTAGACACCTGTATATTGCATTACAAAAATGAAAAGTAGATGTAATTTGTGTAAAATTTGAATTTCAATCACGGAGCGAACCCAACTCATATCGCACAATTTTAAAAACAGACCTTTTAAATTTCAATCACTGAGCGAACCCAACCCCTTTATTCGTAAAAAATAGTTAGTCGAGTTCAGTGGATTGGCAACACTGCCACAGTAATGTAATTTGTGCATGTATAGTTAAATACAACAGAAAACTGTTATTCTGTTAAAGTTGCTCCCTTCCGCTACGCGGCGCAATTGTAGACGTCTTCAACAAGACAGATCTTTGTCTATACAATAGACGCTCTACAAGTCGACAACCTACAACTATACATGCACAATAGGAGTTCAGTGACATTTGCGAATGTTTTTGTAAATTATGATTAATGATTTTAATAATTAATAGTCTGAATTCCAAACATTTTTTTGTAGGCTTTCTTATAAATGTTTCGATCTCCTCTATTGAATATAAAAGATACAATGTAAAGAATGTTTATTTCCATTTATTATCTTGGTTTTGTAAGTATCTAATTTAATTAGTTTCTTTTGTAACAATTTTTAGTTAGTGCAGATTAAAAAATGGGTTTATTGAATAAATTAAGTAAGTTCCATCGGTTAAACTTTAATGGGTTTCCTGCGTATAAAGGGTATTTTATCATTTTTCGTGAGAAATCATTAACTGTAGAAATCGATGCACTTGATGATTTTACCACCCAATTGGTTCAAAGGAAGGCTGATAAGTGGAAAGGAGAAAATGTAAACATTAGAAAGTATCTTCTGAGAGAATACAGAAAACAACCAACTGTAAAATTTGTTTTTAACTTGAAACATTTGGATACGAAACAAATTGATTTAATGTTTCAAGAGATTTTAGATGAAAACGATGAGAACAAAGTTATCAGTTTAATAACGGAGTGTGTAAAGTTGTACAAGTTACCAAGTTCAAACATTTTACTTAATGTGTTACATATACTATCTCAACAAGGTGATATTGAGAACATAAAATGTATACAGATGTTATGTAAAGAGATATATCCTGATTTACTAAAGTCAAATTCAAATTTTGACTTGTATTTAGCTCAAGCAATTTGGTTGAAGGGAAACGTTCCAAAAGCAATTGAAATGTTTCAAGATCTGTATAAGAACGATGCACTTTTACGAAGAAGATTAAGGCTTATGTTGAAATATTTAATATCTGATGCGATTTATAGACGTAGTGAAGCAGTTTTATTCAATATACTTGATTTTACAGAAGAACTAGTGAAAGAATATAATGATTTTTATCTATTAACAATATTATGGCAAACTTGTTTTTTAAGTGAATGGTACACAGATCAGTGTATTGCTTTGAAATTATTAGAACATTGTGATGGATTACGCAAAGCTGTGATACAGCAAATACCATATGTTGTTTTTGTATCATTAAAATACCACAAAACAGAGCCTGTTTACAAATTATTAGAGATCTTGATTCAATATTCGATGAAAAAACAGTATTCAGTCATTGTGACAGCTTTATTTGATTATAAACGTATGTATATGCAATTTTTATTATCTACCACAACACTATATTTTTCATATTTTGTTTCTAAGCTAGCAACATTACAATTAAGGCATTTGCAGTAAATATACAACAGTTTCATATTGACTGTTTCACTTATACTCAAACTAAAGTCAAAATTAAGCATTTTCTCTAATTTATATGATGTCAACATATTCTTATCTTACCAAATAAGAACATCAATGAAGCCAGAGATAACTCAACTCTGTTTTTAAGTGATAAAATTTTGTTTTAAGTTTTCATAACTGTAATGTCGATAATTATAATATAGGAGAAATGTTTCTATTCCACTGTGGTGAAACAACTTACTTAATATATTAACTTTTTAGATTTATTCATTAAATAATCATAACAAATACCATTTAGATATTACTGTGTTCCAAGTTTTATTAAAATATTATATTTACAATTATAGTTTTCATCCATGTCTTAACTGATTCAATTGTATTTTAGTTAGACAAGGCGACTTACTAAGTTGTTCTGAAATACATAATTGGGCAGCAATAAATGATGTAGCCTTACCGTCCTTGCCTGTCAAGAAAGAAAAAAACAGTACAACACCTAATATTCAATTAAAGTTTTAGTGATGTTATGATAATATGTATATTGTGTAATTAAATAAGGAAAATAAAGATACAATAAAAAATATTTTTTAACAACCCATCAAAAACCACCAGATGGTCTGCTATTGGGACTTTCTTAGAGTCTGTCGTCCTACTCATAGAAAAACATATTTGACTAGGATCTACTATGTACAAATCAATATTTTATTGTGCAGCTATTTTTTTTTTAGACTTAAATTTGTTACATGCATGAAAATTTTTATATTTAAAGTTCATTTAACGTTTTTCTATATCCTTGTGATTTTAAACCGAAATGAACAAATAAATATACAGGGTCATTCACGAAAGTGGTTCGTTAGAACTTTTCCGTGTTCCGGAAATATATCAACTCTAATAACTTGGAATTATAAGCTACACCAACTGATCTCTTATTCTAAATTATTGGCACTCTCGTATCACTTCCGGTTGTACCGGAAGATGTCCATATTTGCCAGCAATGACGAAGAAAAAATTTAGAAAACCGGAATCAAATTTTCTGCGTTTCTGCAATTAGTAGCATTTTCGAAGAGCAGAAGATTTGATTCCAACTTTCTAATTTTTTTCTTCGTCATTGTAGGCAAATTTGGATATCTTTCGTCAAAAGTACGACATGTTCTATCCACTACTCTCCCACATTTTCCATGTATGTAAAATAAATTTAAAATATCTTTATTTGTGTAATTATTTATTACACCAGCCATTATGTCTTTATACTAATATCAAAAGACAAGTCAAATTAGACAATCATAATACTTAATTATTATGACATCCAAGGCTGTCTGAGATCACTCAACAAGTGATAAACGGCATTCTTAGGGGAATTATTTAGAAAACTGATTATAACTCAAAAACTATTAGAAAAAATGGGTTGTATGCCTTATAACAATCGATGTAGAATTCTAAGCGCATTTAAAAATGTAATATATAGTATAGGGGGTTCCATTTAAAAAAATTGACTTACTGATTTGAAATTGTTGGAAGTTGTCGCTAATTTTGAGTGGTCCTGTATACTTCCTGGTATCTTTAACATCACCATTCCGTTGCCCATAGTATCAACTGGCAAAATGCCAAAAATGAAGATTTCACGTGCAGTACTTTCGGAAATACAGAATTTTCCATATACCACTGCAATTGGTAAAATTTATTTAAAACAAATAAACTCCAAAACGGCTAGATTTTAGTATAGGGTACCCTTATAAGTTTTGGTGTAGAATTCCGGTACAACCGGAAGTGATGCGAGAGTGCCAATAATTTAGAATAAGAGATTAGTAGCTTATAATTCCAAGTTATTAGAGTTGATATATTTCTGGAACACGGAAAAGTTTTAACGAACCACTTTCGTGAATGACCTGTAGAAATAGTCAACTTTAACACAATGGTTTATTATCCAGATAATTTTTTAAAATTTAAATTCAGTTATATAAATTATTTAATAAATAATATTCTACATTAATTTTGAAATAATAAAATGTAAATGTAAAAAATATCGTATACATATTATATCATTTTTATGTAAAAATATATTTAATGTTTTTCTATAACGTTGTGATTTAGCATAGGGAGCCTTCATTTAAAAAAAAATATATATTTTTTTTTACAATGGATTTAATATTACAGCATGAAGGCAGTACCATAAAAGGAATGCCCACTAAAGTTTTTATTTGCTCAATTTAAACCATTTCTTTTGGAAATTTGTTATGAGGTGCCCATATTTCATAATCGCATTCAATAATTAGAATTATATATCTGACCCCTGACTTACATAGACAACATTTTTGTGACTTGCAGGAATATAGAGAATCAACTAGGAACAAAGAGAACTTCAACACAAAAAATAACGACAATAACTACATAATTTAACAATTAAAGACAAAAACGATTGTTTGACAGTTAAATAGAATTGACACAACGTGTTTAGCAGGACTTTTAAATTTTTGAATGTAAATCGGCTATTAATCAATCACAACAGCGTAATTTAAATTTGGCGCCATGCGTTTCTGCCTAGCAGGAAAAAATTACAGCTCATATTTTAATTGTACGTAGTATAATCTATAATTTATTTATCAAAATATTTCACTAAATACCGACAGTACTTTCAAAATAATATTTTAAGTTTCAAATTGCAAAAAAAAAAACATTTTTTATTTCAGTTATTTCTCACCTCCGATATACTTCAAATTTCACTTTTGTAGTGTAGTTGATTATTGAGTAAAACTTAAATCATATAACTCAGGAGTCGGCATCCTTTTATGGACGGCGGGCCATTTTCAAAAAAAAATATTTTTAAGCGGGTCGCACAGTCAGTTATTTGTAATGTAGTATGTAGCTTAAATAGGTTTTTTTTAGAATCAAATATGAATGTTAAAAATCAATATAAAAGAAAAAAAATTCAGTAAATTGTGATGTTTGGTGGGGCCGCAAAAAAACTTTCAGCTGGTCGCGCGTTGCCGACCTCTGATTAACTAATTCAAATGCCGGCAGCTGCAAAAATTCGTTGCTTGGCAACAAATTAATTTATTTTCATCGTACATACCGTAAAAATTGTAAATAAATTATTAAGTAAACATAAATGTGAATTTACAAATTAGAATGTGCATAATGTAACAAAAATGTAATAAAATAATTTAATAAACCATTAAACTCAATTTAACATAATAATGCTATTTTCCATTAATTAAAATAACGAGCTTAAATATTATTATTGGGAATAAAATCATAATTAATAAATAATCATAATAATAACATTATTTGTGACAACCAATACGAATAAAAATGTACATTTGCAGTGTTTATTTTTATAAATCTAGTACTTTTTATTATTGCATACTAGTCATAAAATTCATATTAAAATAGAAGTTATTTGTCACAATTCTTAATAACAATCAATATCTAGTATATTTATATGTACAGGTGAATTTTTAGGCCTCGTAGTGATTATCTTCAGATCGTTCATTATCCCCATAAAATTTTGGCTAAAAGATAAAAAATAAAAAATGTACTTTAGACACAAAAAATCCTTACCAGATCATGGGCACTTGGTTTCATATTGTCATCATCATCATCAGAATCTTCTTCTCCGGATGTATCTGCATTTACTCTGTCTCTTGGACTATCAGTACTTGTATTGTGATCTTTTTCATTCTTCAATATTTCATAACAATGTAAGCATACTCGCAGAGGTTTAGAACTCTGATTTGGAAGTAAGAAACGTTTATTTGAACAAGGACCGCAAACAACAGCACCACATTTACGACAGTGATGCTAAAAAGTAGAATGATTATGGATAATAATATACATATGAAAGTACTCACTCTTCTATTAATAAGTGTAAATTGAGATTTCTTACAATGCATGCACACTCTAGCCTCACCATCTGGTACCCACACAGCTGCGTGAACTTCCACAGCTTTTTTGCCACCTGCAAGTGAAAAAAAATTTTGAATTGAAAAAACTTAATTGACATAAAATAAATGTTTAATGATTAAATTAATAAAATACTTGACAATTTCACATGAAACACAAATTTTGTATCAAACATTACTTCTTTTCCTACTGGCTTTGTCATATAATTTAGATTCTGCTTGCAGTAAATTTTAAGAATTACTATTCTGTGCCACATACCCTGAATATCAATTTTAATATTGTCTAGAACTTGTCTAAGACCTTTGACTAACATAAACTGGTTGTTTGAGAAATCCTCAAAAAGATGTGGTGATCTGGCTTGCTTTTTCCGATCCATTTCGCATCAAACATTTTCGTTTAAAATATTCTACACCTTCCTTGATTAATATTGCTGGAGCCATTTAATTCAAACTTGTCGTGGATTCTCGGTATCAATTTTTTCTCGTTGTTGGTGAAATTAAGATTTGTTCCCGTTGTTGGTGAAATTAAGATTTGTTCCAAAGAATTAAATTTAATAAATCTTTATTATTCTGTCAGAATCATCATATCTTAAACCTTGTACTAATTTAATTTTATAATCGATCATTTTACGTTTCTCTTAAATGAAAATATTTTATAAGACTTTTTCCTTGTCAACCCCACGTATTAATTTCGTGGATATGTTCTAAAATACATTATATCTTCATCATTTTTGCCTGTTGTGACTGTTTAGTGCTGCTAACTGTTGGCTGCTTCCAATTGCCAACAGTACCGTACAGTACAGAAATGACAGAATGTTTTCCAATTGTTTTGACAACTGTACCTTTTAGTACAGTTAATAGGTAAACTTTCCCTACAAGCACTTGAGACTTGGGACAGATCATCAGTACCAAACGCAATTGAAAAGCACCATTGTAATACAGGTTTGACAGCATTTCTGTCAACTGTCAAATATGAAATTAAATTTTTGAAACAAGTAAAAGACCTGTATACAGTCAACAAAATTATTGATATCTCTCTTGACCACATCTTATTTGAAACCCGTTACTTATTTAGTCACTTTCACACTAAAGCGATAGTAACAGTGTTCATTCCTTACATTTACGAAAGAAACTAATCCATTTAGGCCTACAACTAAGCTGAACGATTTTCAACGTATTTTTAAAATATTTCATGCTCAATTGTTTTTTCGATTATGACAAATTATTAAAAATAAACTGATAATAACTTTCTTCCATACATTTTTTCATAATTCTTACAATAACTGACATATCTACTGTGACATAACACCAGACTCTATAAATAAACAAATAATGAAAATCAAAATACATAGCTTACTTTTTCGCAATAGATCTTCGATACATTTGTTTATGTGGGCCATCCATTCTTGTTTTTCAGTTGTTGTTGCTGCATAAACAGCAAAGGACTTTGATGCAGTTCGTATCAACCATCCATTATGATATACTAAAACATTTGAACTTAATTTTATGAAGTTTCATAAAGTTTAGAAATGCATAGAATATTATCTTACATGAATCATCTTCTAAACTTTCTAATTTGACTTCCTCTAATGGAATGATGTGTTGTTTATTGTATTTCTTTTTATTTATAACTATGTTACCATACACTAGTATATCATTGAATAAAAAGAACTGACGTGCCTTTGGTTTCTTTCTACACATTTTCGTTAAAACGCCTTCACCAACCAATACTCGGCCAGGTACCGCTAAAGGCTGAAATAAGAATATGTGATATCTACGAAATACTTAAAATATAATTGTACCTGCCCTGAGCTACCAAAACAGCCTTCAACCATATCTATTCTACGAGCATTTGCTTCACTGTTAACTAAAAATAAAATTAAAATTTCAATAGAGTGAACAAGTTTGGAAACAAAAATAAACTGTATCATTTAGTACATGAAGTAACATTGTAAGCACGACATTTTGGATTAGTTTTACATTGATATATTAATAAATTAAAAGACATTTACCCAATCTATCAACCATTATACGAATCTATTCAAGTACGACTTTATTTTCTTTTGACAGTTCAGTATTTACCACCATGAAGTATGTCATAAACCACCGACTACCGTCATAAACTTATCCACCATAAAGCATGATTAGCAACAAAATATGCATCAACAATCATACTTTCTAAAAATAATTAATTATATGACATATGACTATAGTACGCTCTATAGTGTGTAATAGCAGCAGCTTCTACTGATTAGGTGGTCTATTTTAGCTAAATTTTTTTAAATAAATTGTTTTATGTGATATTTGGTTAACAATAATTCTGAGAATTTGAATCATATCTTATGATGTAATTGTGAAATTTGAAGTTTGACGTAGATTAAATTTTAGGTGGCTTATGAATAACCTTCCTTTTTATCACTAGGTTGGTTGGTTCCAGTGTTTCAGTGTTTTTTGTTTTGTTGTTTCGAATTGGGAGCGGTTACACACACGCAGGTAATTACTAATTGCAAAGATTTAATGATAATAAGCAACATCTAAAATGAAAATTTGTTATTTTAAAAATTATTATTATATTATTTTATGTATTTTTTCATCAGAATAATTGACACGCACATATACAGATGGATCCCAATGCTCACATACGGGTATTTCCGTAGTTGTTACGCCCAGTTTATAATACTTTTAATGTTGAACATAAAGTTGGATTTAATTTTTTCATAAAGCAAACTTTGCTACCCACAATTCATTTGTAATCAGTAATCAGTAATTTGTTTAGATAAAAGAGATAAAAATCTGAATATACAAAAATAATGTACAAAGAAAAATAAAATTTGAAAATCAACTTCCTTATAACTAAACTTCTCTCTAAGAGTTATTAACGATGTGCGCGTACTATTAATAAATAACAACAATAAACGATATTAAAGAACACAGATATATATACAGGATGGGATTAAAGTATGGAATATTTATTAAATGCTGAAACAGGTCGATTTTATGTGCGATTCACATTATGATTTTCATTTGTTTTGTAGTTATGACGTCATCACAAAAAAAATTAAATGACAACATACATTTTTTTTAGTGGAAAGCGATAGTGATTTTTCTGCTTTAGGGTAGGTTGCACTAAAAAAATTTTGAGAAAAATCGATCTGAAAATTTAATGTTGACATTATTCTAGATAACAAATAATTCAGACCATGAATGGTACGTAACTTTTTTGTTGAGGTATCTTTCGTTTTTATCTTACAACCTTTGTAGCGTACTGAATGATCAAGATAGCATGATAATAATAATAATAATAATAATAATGTTCAGCTCGATTTTTGTCATAATTTTTCTTATGCAACCTTATGATTTTTTTGCATGGTCATGAAGGGTAGAAAAATCACTATCGGATTCCACTAAAAAAAAATTATGTTGTCATTTAAATTTTGTTGTGATGACGCCATAACTAAAAGACAAATGAAAGTCGGAAGGTGAATCGCACATATTAAAGTGTATTTTTAAAAAATAAAATCGACCTGTTTCAGCATTTTTTAAAAAGCCGGTCGACTTCGCTTTTTTTTAAAAATATTCTATACTTTAATCCCACTCTGTATAAACTTTTCCATATAACTCGGTAATATACATTGTTTTAAAAATAGCGTCAGTTCATCGATTGTTTTCGATAGTCGTGCTTGATGATAAAATGTAAAATTGTGTACATATGTCATACACATGTCAGAATGACCTAGTTTTTGTTTTATATATTCTATATAACATATTAAATGTATATTTCATAGTTTTAGAAAATGTCATCACCGCCACCTCCGTATACTCTTTGTGGACCTGGGATGCCACCATTACCACCTGGTGGCTATTCAACACCAATAAGCCAACATCCGCCACCTTATACACCCTATCCATCATCTCAGTATCCTATTGTCTCTCCTCACGTTGGAGTAGGGGCACATTGTACACCAATGAATCCAGAAATTCATTCACCGTCAGTACCTCCTGGTCCTCACGTTTCACCGATGCCTCCAGGAATGCACATTCCTTCTTGCAACCATGGAATACCACCTGACCATGTTATACCACAGCCGCAACAACAAAAGAAAATATCAAAAAAGACGAAAAAGAAAATGAAGAAGGCTTTGAAATGTGGACTTCCTGTCGCCGCAGTTGGACTTGGAACATATTGTGTACTAGACGGACGCCGAAAACATTCGTCTTCATCGTCCAGTAGTAGTAGTAGTAGCAGTAGCAGCAGCAGCAGCAGCAGCAGCAGCAGTGATTAAGATTCTTTGAAATTACCGTGAAATACATAAATATAGTAGAAGTCGATTGTTAATTGTAATTGTTTAATGTTATTATAAATTATAAGGACGAATGGAAATAAGATAATTTCACATAAAATCAAAACTTATTTTTTAATACTTGCCAGCTAAGATAATAAAAAATATAAAAGAAAAAGAACAAAAAATACTAGAGATGGATACAATATTTTGAATAACGAACAGAAATTGAGAAGGAACTTATAACAATTATAAATAATTTAATTTATAGTTAAATCAAGTAAAATAAACAGACTTTAGATTCTATATTAGCCCTTTCTTTATGTATGTAGAATTTACTACATACATCCTCCACGTAATCACATATTTCCATGATTCATTACCTTACAAAAGTCGTAGCTATTGAATAGGTGTTTTCCCTTCTTTTTGATTTCTAATAACTTTTGTCTGAAACGCTTTACTCTAAAACCAATATTAATGTAGCTATAGAAAAATGCCGCACTAAATGAGCATTCTGTGTGTAATAAGAATACAGCAATGTTCTGATAAAGCTGGATCAAAAATTCTGCAATTTACATTCGATATTTAACAATAATTACTAATTATAATTATCTATACAGGTTTTTGTGGTTTTAGTTAAAAAGCAAATGCGGTGATAGATTTTAAATAAATTTTGAATAGTCCTTACCATCTCGAAAGATGGCGCTTAACATAGTTTTGAATCTTACTGTTTATTTACCGCGCGCTTTTACCCTTGTTGTTGTTTTCTATCGTGTCAACGGGTTTAATGTTACTCGTCATCGCTAGGTGTCACTCTAATGTAGTTTGATCTATAGTAGCTTGATAGAGACAGTGGCGATATACGAATTACCGCCGCCATGTTTCCTCTAAAATTGTAGGAGCGTATATACCACGGTGTGGTAACTAAATACTCCCATATGTTATCATATTGTACGATAAAGACAACGTAAACAAGGATGAAAGATCAGTACGTGAAAACCTCATTAGATGTCGCGAATGTTTATTTTAACAGTACTTTGATTTTTCTGCAGTTGGCAACTTGGGTAAGTTAATTGTTGTTATTGGTCTT
>JAFFZR010027512.1:0-32388 GCA_018397195.1 Lethrus apterus | reverse complement strand
TTTCCTGTTTCATTTCCATTTCAAAAATAAAATTCTAAAAGAAAAGCTTTGATTTGTTTGGACAACATTTTTGACAAACGTCAATTTGACATTAAGAAATAAATAGAGGTTTAAGTAAAGACACGCCGATTTTTGTTCATGGCTTACTTTGACTAATCTTTTTTTCGATCTCACTGTATATACGATAAGAATCTTTCTTTTGTAGGAAACCGTATCGGTTCTAGTCGACAATGCAGCCAACACGAGTGCAAGAGATCGTTTATGGCAGACACCTTTGCACACAGCCGCTGCATACAACGCCTTAGATTGTGTTGCTTATTTATTGGAGAGGATCCCAAATCCGAATGTTACCGACCGATCTGGAGGTATAGCTTTGCATCATGCCGTTTTAAATGGACACAATGAAGTTGTCCAATTGCTTATTTCAAAAGGATGCATTGTCAACGCTTGTGATAAAAAAGATTGCAGACCAATACATTTGGCTGCTCACATGGGACACACGGACACGATAGAATTGTTGCTTCGAAGCGGCGCCGATATAAACGCTAGAGATAGAAATCAATACACACCATTGCACGTGGCGGCGGCCAGTGGAATGGTCGGAGCTTGTCGCATTCTAATCTCGTATGGTGCTCACATCGAGGCGCAAAACGCTTATGGAAACACACCTTTACACATAGCTTGTTTGAATGGACATTTGCCCATTTGTGAGGAGTTGGTGGTGAATAACGCCGATAAAGAGGCTTTGAATTACCGGGGGCAAAGCCCGCTTCACATAGCGGCTGCTAGCACTCACGGTGTGCATTGTTTGAACTTTTTGGTTGGTCACAACGTCAATATTAATAGGCAAAGCATTGATGGACGAACGCCTTTACACATGACTGCGATTCATGGTCGATTTACGCGGAGCAAAACCTTAATTGACAAAGGTAATTCTATTTGATATAAAAATTTTTGTTTAATTTTTTTTTTAAAGGAGCAACGGTCGATTGCTTGGATAAAAACCGGTGTACCGCTCTGCATATTGCCGCACAGCACGGCCATGAGTTGTTATCAAATACACTTTTATCATATGGAGCCGATGTTTCACGACAAGGGTAAATCCTATAAAATAGTCATTCCTTCATGTGCATTTTTTTGTTTTTAGTTACGAAGGTCGAACACCCTTGCACATGTGCTGCCTTTCAGGATATGTAGAATGCTGCCGTGCTTTTATCAAAGCAGGTGTTGACATTAATTGTCAAGACGATACTGGAAAAACCCCAACGCATTGCGCAGCCTTCAAGGGGTAAATTGCACATTTAATTTTTTTAAAAGATTTCATTTCTTTTGTATTCTAATTCTTCATTTATTTACTATTAATTCTTTATTTAATGTTTCAGTTCTGTCGAATGTTTAGACCTGTTGGTGAGCAGCGGAGCTGATTTTAAAATGATCGACATGATCGGTCGAACACCTTTGCATTATTCAGCCGCTCAGGGTTATTTTTTTTGCGTTTTTACGTTGGTGGGAATTGGCAGTTCGGTCAACCATGTCGATAACGAAGGTTGTACGCCGTTGCATCTCGCTTCGGCCTACGATCTCGAAGGAAGGTTGTTAACGTATCAACGGGAATGCTCACATTAAAGTTGTGTTTGTAGATGCATCGATTATTTAATTCAACACAAAGCGAATCCAAAAATGAAGGACTGTAACGGATTCACACCCATTCATTACGCAGTCGCTGGAAGTAACGCAATCGGCTTGAAATATTTATTGAAAGCCGTTGGAAGTAATTATTTATTGTGCGGTCCGGACATGCCTGCAACTACACCCTTACACATAGCCGTGAGAATTAAAAGCTGTCGAATTTCCATTAAATAAAATAAATAAATAAATTTCAGGCAAAAAATGGCAATATGGAAATATTGGAAAAATTGATTCCGTATTTTCCCGATCCGAACATAAGAAATGAATACGGTTGCACTCCTCTTTTGTTGGCGGCTCGCGAAGGCTTCGCAGATTGTGTGCAATTTTTATTGCGTTTCGGCGCCAAAGTTTCAATATGTGATACGATCAATCGATTGTCGCCGGTGCATCATAGTGCGAAAAACGGCCGCGTGCATTGTTTAGCGCTGCTTGTCGATAACGCCGAAGACAAAAAGATAATCGACATGCCTGATGAGTAAGTTGTGTATTGGTAATTTTTTTAAAAATTGGTCATTTTCAGTATGCAACGGACTGCTTTAATGTTGGCCGTTTCTGGTTCGCACGACGATTGCGTCACAACGTTGATCAAATCCGGTGCGAATCCGAATATCTTGGACGGAGATAAACATTCCTGTTTATTCAGAGCTGTACGTTTCAATTCGAATCAAATTTGAATCAAATTTAAATGGGTAATTTTAGGTAGTGACTGGTCAGCACAATACATTGCAATTATTGTTGCCGAGGAGTTCAACGGTCAACACTCCTGATATAAACGGCAAGACGGTTTTGCACGTAGCTGCGGCCTGTGGACGTCTCACGTGCATCCAAAGGATCCTTCCTTATATGAGCCGAGAAGTGGCCGTCGGTTACGATAATCAAAAATTCACCGCTTTGCATTGGGCCTGCTACGGCGGTTAGTTTTTTAATCAGTTTAAAATTAATTATTGTTATTTATTTTACAGGAAGTTCCGATTGTGTCGCGCATTTCTTAAAGGAGGGCGTTTTCAAAAAGCTCGATGGGAATTTATTTTCAGCGGTGCATTGCGCCACGTATGTGTGTGCCAGTTTGTAAAATTTATATTAATTTTTTTTTGGGTTTCAGATCAGCCGGTTCGGAAAAATGTATCGAACTTTTATGCAGCCATTACGGACCGGAAATAGTTCAAATGTGCGATTCTCGAATGAGAACTCCTTTGCACATAGCCGCTTTGCACGGTCATACGGAATGTGCCAAATATTTGCTGGAACAAGGGGCGGAAATCGATTGTAAAGACGAAGATGGACGTACGCCGCTGGTGTCGGCGGCCCATAACGGACAGGTTCAGATAATCGGTACGATTTTGTAATTTATACAAAATTAATTTTTAATTTCGTTGATTTATAGAAATCCTTATAAGTTACAAAACTGATATGACTTTGTACGATAATAATGGTAACACTGCCTTACATTTAGCGTGCTTGCGCAAGCATAATTTGGCCGCTTTGTTACTTTTGGAATATATTGACGACCCCGATATAATCAACATGATTAATAATGATCGTCGAACGTAAGTTTAACCTTTTAATCGCTGACTGTTCCGTCTTTTCCATCTTGTCCCATTCTTCCTTCTCTAAGCTTAACTTTTATCGCTTAACAGCTTCCTTGTCCCAGCTGCTCTGATCAATTATTATTAATTTTATTTTTTAGTCCGTTGCATTTATCAGCTCGAAATGGTTTGGTTGACGTCACTAGACAATTAATAATGAAGGGTTCATCAGTGACGGCTGTCGATGCCAACGGATTGACTCCGGCGTTGTCTTGCGCCCCAAATCCAAGCGTGGCCCAATGCTTAGCGATAATATTGGCTAGTCATTCAACTCAGGGAATTCTACAGGGAAACAACACGAAAGGTACACAACCCCGAATACAAAATGTCCTTTACATCCTTTTCCATCCCAGAACTGGTACAATTCCCTGCGATCGATACCTTGGATAAATTTCGCTCGTGTAAAACTGGCTTCACGCAAACTGAAATGAGCCTCATTAAAAACCCGGACCAATTTGAAATCGAACAGATGTTTGGAATTAAACGCGAACAAATTAAAGAAGAATTCGTGCGTCCGTACGTTTTGGATCAGAAATTCAAGAAAAAAAAAATACCGTCCTCCGTGACCAATTTAAAAGATGATACCTGTTTCATCATAGAAAATTACGAAACGGACGAGTCGTCTGAAAAATTCATCAGTTTGGGTCGAGATCTTCACAAATCCCAATCCGATATGACTCTTACTTCGAAAACGATCTATTCCGAAGAAGATTACGGTCGAATCATTCAAAATTCTCGACCCAAAGACGACATGGAAAAAAAGAAGAAAGTCCCCGTGAGAAAAGAGTTGGAAAAGGGCAAGGTGCGTTTACGTACCAATTTGAAATCTGAAGACGATAAGAAATTTTTACGTAGACCCGGCACGAGATTGGACGAAGAAGTTACATTTCGGAAAGTCGACGGCGTTCCGGAACACGTTAATGATTGTTATTGTATTGATGGTGATCTTGGTGATCGTAAAAGGGTTGCAAAATTAGACGAAGCGAAATTAAAGATGGTAAAGCCATCGGTTAAAAAAATGAAAAAAACAGACGATGATGATTGTTACATGTGCAAGTTGATTGCACAGCGAGTGGTTGAATCGGATTTCAAACCCGAGCGGATCAAACATCAATTTTTAGACGAAGCGAAAGAAGAACTAATAGCCAGTAAGAACAACAATCGTTGTCTTCGTGCCTTTTTAGATCAAAGTTACGATTTAAACGATTCGAATAAAACCGCCATCTATCATGGGATGTTACAACCGAAATGTGAACCCTACATGGCAAAATTATTGCATTTACCGTTTGTCGGTCGGGCGGGCGACGTCAAAACAGTCGATGTTAAACCGACTGAAAAATCCAAAAAATTCGTTAAGGCAAAAATATCAAAACCGAAAGTGAAAAGCGAAGAAACGTTGAAAAAAGACGAAAAGTCGAAAACAATAAACGCTATTAAAATGATGGAAATCAAAAAGCGAAAAACTAAAGAAAAACAAACGAAACTCAAAACCATCGGCGAATCTGTCAGCGAAAACTTATTAAACAAAACAAAAACCCCGATCGATCGAACGAATCAAAAAACTACAAGCGATTTGGAAGACATGTCGGTCGCGACTTACATCGACGGTTGCATGATCGAAAATTGCGGCGAAAACACTTTTAAAGGGGATCTCGTTAACAAAATCGACGACGTGGACGCCGAGTTGAAACAAATGAAACAAGACGTCAAATTACCGCAGAAATATTTCCCAGAGTATTTAAAAACGTTGACTTCGTTCCATTTGAATCCCATGTATGTAAACGAAACCGGAAAAGCTAGAGTTCGTTGTTATCCGACGTTTTGGTGTTTTCCGGAGTTGGACGGCAACGATGATTCAGCAAAAAGTGACGATAACGCCGAGTCCAACGATAACACAGAGTCCAACGATAACACAGAGTCCAACGATAACATGTCAAATTCACACGATATAACCCATTCGGATCCAGGATTGTCAAATGGTCCATTAGGTGTAAATTCAACGGAACATGCTTCCGCACAAACAAACATTGTTTGTGTACGATCAGATTCAATAGAATTGGACGCACAAAACAAAGAAAGTTCGAGTTCGTGTCTTAAGGTCGCTGCAAGCGAAGAAAGTGGAATCTGTGAGGAAATAAGTCAGTGGCAGGAAATTGAACTCGACGCCGCGCCTGCAGAAAGGGATGTTTTGTTTTTCAACGAAGGGATGAACGTCGATAGCGTTTTGTCGTTTTCAAAAGGATCAAATCCTCAATTGGAAAGCACAAAAGGCAAGTCGGAACGTGAATGCGTCGAATTAAACAACGAAGTTGTGAATCTTGAAGAAGAAATCGGCGATACGAACGTTAAAACCAACTTGGATATACACAGTTTTGTAAATAAGGTCACGACGCCGGAAACAAAAGAAATCATTCGAAACGAAGTTGACGTAAATGACGGAATGAAAATTGAAAATGCTCCTAATGTCACAAACGCACAGAAAAGTGAAATTGTACATCCAAATGAAAACAACACACGTGACGATGTCCAACAAGACAACGAAGAAGTGGACATAAAAGAAAATTTAAATAAATCCGAGCAAAACACCTCAAAGGAGGAAAATTCAAACGAATCAATTTCCGAAAACGCCACGAACAACGAAGAAGAAAATTTAATTTTATTTAACAACGAAGGATTGGACGACATCCCGATCAAGAACGAATTCGACCAAAACGTCTCCGAAGAGGAAATTCAAAATCCGAACGAAACTATTTCCGAAAACGCCATGAAAAATGAAGAAAATTCAATTTTATTTAACAACGAAGAATCGGACGACATCAAGAACGAATCAAAACAAACGAACTACTTGGAAATAATTGATAGTTATTGTAAACAAATGATAAACAAAGTCGATACGACTCAGTGGATCTATACGACTGATCACGACGAAGACCCGAAACTACACGACAATTTAGACGACTTAGACCCGAAGCAAGAAGAAAACCCGACAAAAACCACGGAAAATTACGATATTAAAAACGAACCCGCCAAAACGCAAGCCTGCATACAAACCGAATGGAACGAAGAAAAGATTAAAATACTTTCAATGGAGACCTTTTCTTACGATAAAACAACTGAAAGATGCGAAGAAACACCACTGCTTACAACAAACGAAGCACTATCCGTGGAAACGGATGAAAAAGCATCATCGGTGGAAACAAACGAAGAAACACCACAAATAAAAACCACTGCAGAAACACAATCAATAAAAACGGTAGAAGTACAAGGAACACCATCAATAAAAACAATAGAAGAAACACAATCAATAAAAACAGTACAAGAAACACCATTAATAAAAACAATAGAAGAAACACAATCGGTAAAAACAGTACAAGAAACACAATCGATAAAAACAATAGAAGAAACACGATCGGTAAAAAGTAGACAAGAAACGTCACCGTTAAAAACAACGTTGGAAACACCGGTAGAAACAATTGAAGAAACAACCCCGGAGGCGCCATCTGTAAAAACAGTCGAGGAATCACCATCAGTGAAAACAAACGAAAAAACACCGAAAAATTTAATCAAAAACGAAATCTTAAACGAACAATCCGACGCCTTCTTGATGAAGGTGCGCAAAACCATTTCCGACGCCTCCTCCTCGACCAGCGAAGCGAAAACAAACGAAGATCGCATCGTAAATTTAAAACTGTACATGGCGCACCGTGCGAATTCGCCCGATTACAAACCCCGCTGCAGCGAAATTATGAAAGATTCAAAACCGCCGATAATGGCGGTGAACGTGAACGTCCCCAAGAAGAAGAAAACTGACAAACCGACGAAGAAGGAATTCCGCCGTAAGAGAGTCCTAAAAAAAGAAGAACGAATAAGATTGAAACCGAGCGACAAGGACGAAGATCTCAAATTCGAAGAATACGAAGGCGTCGTGAAGATCGACGAGGTGATCAAAAACGCCGAGAAGAAAAGGGGAAAATCGGTGCTTTTCTCCGAAAAGGTCGTCGTCCTCGAGGATAAAGAAACGAACTATTCCATAAGCGGCGAAGACGATTCGAGCTTGACAAATGTATTTCCCCTTGATGACGTATTTGCGGTTGAAGATGCGGAAACTATATGCGAATCACTCGAAAAAACAATCGTTAAAGAAGAAGTCGAGCGAAAATATCAAGATGTCGAGACTTGCACCCATTTAGAGATCGAAGAACGATCCGTGCAACTTTCTTCGTCCAGCCAAGAGGTCGCAAGTGAAATTATTCCGAAGAACGAAGAACGTCGACAAAGTGAAAAAATCGACGACAACATTTACAACATCGAGGATTTCGAAGACGAAGACTACGGAGAAGAAACCCACGACGAAAGTATCGAAAATGTGCCCATAATAGTTGAAGAAAGGGTCTTCGATGAAAACGAGCAACGATTACTCGAAGTATACGAAGGTCATTTAATCGGAGAGTATGAAGAAACGTTCGATGAACCGAAAATGTACGGCGATGGTGATGTCCCCTTCGTGGAAAACGACGAAGAATCAATGTTCAGCGGATACGAAGAAGCTTCATTCGAAGAATACGAAGAAAACGTACAAGACAGCATATCAATTGAGGCAATACAAATCGGCGAAGGCGCCTCACAAAACGAAGAAATCCGTTCGGAATTACTCGAAGACATCCCCGAGGAAAATTGTATAGACGACGAAGACACAAAACCAAACGAAGAAATCCTACCTAACATCGAAGACATCCCCGAAGAAAGTTATACAAGCGACGAAGTCACGTCACAAAGCGAAGAAATCCAACCTAACATGACGGAAGTACTCGACGACATCCCCGAAGAAACTTATCACTCTGATAAAACCTCCGAACACAATTTTAACAGCGACGCTTCGGAAGATTTCGAAGACGCCGACGTTTTCGAACTCCAAGATCCGCAACTCGACGTTACGTTCTTCGAACACGGCGTGTTTTACGACGCGGAAATGAAACAATACGAAGCGCCTTTAATTGAAACGATCGAAACGACCAATGCCGAAGAAGCACCCGTTTATCTTAAAGAAGAAATTGCACCCGAATTTATGTCGGGACAATACGAAGTAGTGGAAAATTTGGAAATCGTCAATGAATCCACGGAACGAATAATCGAAGGAATCGCCACTGAATTCATAAAACAAGCTTTTGATGTGGCTT
Organism: Lethrus apterus; assembly: GCA_018397195.1. Classification (NCBI taxonomy): domain Eukaryota; kingdom Metazoa; phylum Arthropoda; class Insecta; order Coleoptera; family Geotrupidae; genus Lethrus; species Lethrus apterus. The sequence goes on along the minus strand of JAFFZR010027512.1, from coordinate 23,936 downwards.
CGCGTCGTGAAGAAGAAAGCGACGAGTTGTTCATTAAAGGTGAAGTCATCCCGGAATTGCTTTGTGACGTGCCATCACGCTCAACAACTGAACTGATCACTGATGAAGAAGAAACCAGTGCATCCAACAATGAAATCCACACACTAAACACGATAAATGAAGAAATCGATGAGGATAAATCGGAAGCACCGAACATAATTGCAACCATCGAAGAATTGAACGATTTGCAAGTTGAAGATACCTTCGCGATGGGCGAAGCCACCAAATCCATCGTATCTGGCGAAAATTGCGCAGGCCTCAAAGATACCAAAGATGAAAAACACATCGAGTTGAAGAACGTGAAAAGCAAGAAAAGTTTTCCATCGCTGAGCAAAATAGGCAAAAAGGCCAAAAAAGAGTCCAACTGTAAAATTTCCTAAATTTACTCTGTACCAATTTCCCAATAAATTTCCTTTGATTTGTTCAATCGGTCCTTTTTGCAGTGCAACACAATCCCAACGAGCTTTTCATGCCTTATTTGAACGGCGGAGACGACAATCTCATGTACAGAGTGGCCAACTTTAACATATCGAATGTCGCTAGTTACCTAATCAAAAATGAAGAACAGCTAAGTCACCACAGCAGCGATGAGTTTTATTGATTCGTACGCTTACATAATTCCTAACGGTGATTGGTATTTAATTAAAAGAATGTATCGGTGATAATCTCTATTTTTATTTATTTATTTGTCTTTTTTTTTGTTTTCTTTTACGACGTTTTTTAGATCTTGTTGTTGTAAAAGCTTCAAGTTGGAATGCTTTAACGTCTGCCAAAGTAGCCAAATTGTTCTTAAAAGTCTCCAGTACGTCGTAAATGAAACAATTGTTCACTCGCTTGTTTTTTATTTACAGGGTGTTTACTAAACATGCGGCAAACATTCAGGAGGTTATTACGGCTTTTTTAAGATTTTTTTATCCTCTGATGATTTTCGAAAAGATGCTTTATTTCGAAGATACAGGGCGATAATAGTTCCGAAAACACCATTAGTTTAACCGTAAGGCCTGTTCAAGCAGACAATCCCGAACGGTTTCGGATTTCGTTAGCCTATCACAGAGCAAATTTCAGTTACTTGAAGTTAGTCATAAATGCAATTGAAAGATCTAATTGGTCGATGAAACCGTTCCGGATTGTCTGCTCGAACAGACCTATTGATTTCATACGTTGTAAATTCGTTTCCATGGTTACGTTTCATTTTCTGTCATAAAATGTCAAAATTAATTGCGTTTCGTATTTTCGTTTGATAATTTTTTGGCGAAGGTATCCAATATGAATCGCTATACGAACTCTGAGATGACTGATATGTATTTTACATATGGAATCTTTATATAGTTTTTTTTTCTCGAAGAACTTTTAACGCCCTCTATCTTCGAACCAAAGCATCTTACCGAAAATCATCTTAGAACAAAAAATTTTAAAATAGCCTAAGGAATAAACCCCTGAATTTTGGCCGCATGTTTAGTAAACAGCTTATATATATATAATTTTATTGTATATATCCATTCTAACGATAAGACTGCATTGTACAGTTTGTATTTGTATATCGGGTTTCGGTTTCTTCTTTTTTTTTGTATTTTAGTACATAAGTTTTATAGTAATATCTAACTAGTCAATTTTACACGTTTAGTTGTGAATTTGGGAATCGATCTTTGAGGTTTTTTGAGGAAGAAACCTAAACATAGCAACCTGTTTAATCTGTACAATCCGTTAATTACTATTAATTATTTTATGATATTATTATATCATTAATTAATGTTTGCCTGTTTGAAGTAACCTTTTCTTTAGGTTGATGAAGAGACACTTGTATACATATTTTAAAATTTCCCTTAATTATCCCATTAATAGGTGGTGAAAACTCATATTTTTCCCTGAAACTTCAATTTTTGATAATTTCCAAGATCGATTCGTCAAATTCTCTTCAAAAATGACAAGTTACCTTAAAGTTTTTGATATAAATGTGCTCTTTTCTAACGACTTGTTTATTAAAATAAATTTTACCAAAATGTTTTTGTTAATTAAACTAGCCAAATCCATTTAATTCGATCAGAATTTTGTTTTCAAGCACAATTTATGAACCTAGCAACGTTCGAAAACTTTATACAAGTTTGGTAAATCGGCAATTTGCAAAACGGCCGCATTTTCCGTAAATTTCTTAGGTGGTAAAAAGTATTCTTTAACGGCTGGATAAACGACATGTTCGCTTACCCATTTCCAATTTTCACTTTTCTCGGTCATTTCCGAATAAAAAATCGACGTTTCCAAGGCGAAAGTTTCGAAACATCGCCTTTCAGATTCCCAGTCGACTTCCGTCGCCAATCGCAGCACGTACACGGGTAAACCGGTCATTTCCGGTAGGTAATTTTCTAAAATTTACAATTCAACACCACAGATTGTTTCATAATCAAATTACCTAATAGAATCGGAAGTGTTTTCAAATATCCGTACTCGTCGATTTCCATCGAGAAATATTCGTTCAACATTTCGCCTTTTTCGGTCAGGATCTCGGTGGCTTTTTGTGCCAATTCGGTTTTGTCGCCGTCTTCGGGTGTCCAACCCACCTCGGGGAGATTCAACGCCATCAAAGCCAATTTATAAATCGGGAGAGGTTCGGAAAGTTGGATTGTACCGAAATTTTGGAAATTGTACATGATCACTTGATAGAATAACTCTTGGATTATCTTACGAGTGTTGCATAAAAATAACTTTGTGCCGTGTTGGAGCAAACTTTGCTTGGGGTTTATGGAACCGACGAAGACGTGTTGAGAAAATAAATCACGCAGAGATTTGTGACCGTTGTTTTCGATGTCTTTCCGCAATTCCAAAATGCTTGTCAATTTAGTTTCAGCTCTAAAATCAAACACTCGACCTTAAAGAGTTCCGAAAAATAAACAGATCCACCAAACCTCCACCAATTTTTAAAAATTAAGAAAAAGTTGCTGGTAGGCAGCTGTAGTGCCCAAAAATATTTTTGAGTACAAGAGTGTTCCGGAGGTTTGGTGGACCCGGAATAAATACCTTGTAATTCTCGATATCAAACTTGCATTTAATTTCGAGTCCACGACTTCAGTATTTCTAGCATCACATTTTACAACATCGTTTTCGGAAACAGTTTCATCAATCGGGTTTACTACACCGGCTGGCTTATCCCTGACCAATTCATCTTCACGAACTTGATCAACCAACAAATCCTCAAACTTTTCATTCTTCTCCAAAAAATCTCGATTGGCCTTCACAAACTCCCCATCAAATTTACTTTCATTTAACGAGTCGTTACTAGTAGTAGGAGCCCCAAAAAATTTCGTCAACTTTTGCTCATTACAATCAGTACGAACCAAATCTTTATCATACACGGTCATTTTTTTATCCGTGTTTTTCATTTCGTTCGAATTTGGTAATTTAGCCTGTAATCGGTAAATAAAGTAATTTGTCTTAAATAATTGTCGACGTACCTGCATGTAAAAGACTCGAGAGTTGTTCGAACCCAACAATTTCTTTTCGATCGAAGACGTAATCGATTCGATTATTTGATCCTCGTTGAAAAAGTGGACTTCGTGTTTGGTCGGATGTACGTTCACATCGACATTTTTCGGATCGAGTTCCACACTCAAATATACAAACGGATGCATGTTTTTTGGCAAATACGTCGTGTAGACTTGATCGATGCATTTCTTCAAACCTGATACAAAATCAATCACCTTGAAACTTGAAATGCAATAATTACCTTGACAACCGACCAACCGATGATTAATAAACAACAAAAATGTAAACTTTTTCGTTGAATAATTGACATTAGTCATGTAACCGTGCACGTTGAATTTCAACGCATCGTCATCCAAACAAACCTCGATCAATTCCCTAAAACAACCAATGAGAAACAATTCGAAACAAAATTAACAACGAACCTCGCGATTAAATTGCCGTAAATTGTGCGTATATTATCAATATGAGTGGAATTAGGAGGTGTTCTGATGTCATTGTTATCACCATGCTTCTTCAAGCCGAAACCTTAAACAAAAATAATCAATCAAGCCATGGGGCAACCTGGCTCGCAGAGCTAACATATTATTATTATATCGTACCCACGTCGGCGTTATGTATGGCGTATTTCCCGACAACGTCCGATATCTTCTGATATTCTTCCGGCGCACTCCGTAAAGCCTTTTTTCTTACGTACATATTGTAAAATAAATCTTCGACGGTGATCTGCGTTCCTTGATTGCCGGCGGTGGGTTTCGCCGCGCCCTTCATAACCCCATCTTCGTAAGACGCCCTAAAACCATTAAATAAAATACAACGCCATCGAATGGGACAAACGTACACATAAGCGCATTTCTGATCTGCGGTCTTCGAAGTGATGGATAAGTGGGCAACGTGGCTTATGCTCGCGAGGGCTTCGCCGCGAAAGCCGTAAGTGCTAATCGAATTCAAATCTTCGAACTCCCGCAATTTGGAAGTCGTGAAGCGTTCGCAGACGATTTCTAAATCGTCTTTTCGTATACCGGTGCCGTTATCTTGGATCTGGGGAAATTTTCTCGTAAACAGTTTAATGCGGCATTAAAGACTTACTTGAAGTAGTTTTAAACCTCCCTTTTTGACGGTGATTTGTATGTTTGTGGATTTTGCGTCCAAGCTGTAAGAAAATTCGAATTTCGTCTACGGTGGCGCCATCTGCAGCTATTTTTGAAATGTTTGTTTACCTGTTTTCTATCATTTCTTTGAGAGCGTTTGCTGGTCTTTGTATCACTTCGCCCGCGGCGATTCTGTTTATCACGTTTTCATCCAATTTTCTTATTTCGGCCGGACTTTCCATAATTTTAAGCGTTTTTTCGATAAACGAAAAGCAACTATAACACAACCTCGCTTTAGAAGTGTTTTGTTTATCGGACCGATTCACAACCTAACATACATTTACAAAATATCACACTTTAAACCTGTGTTTTAAGTTGCATTACATAACATACGAATTACATAATTGTAACAAATATTTCATCCACAATTCATTAAAATGCAAAATTCAAGCCAAAATTATTTCTGTTCCAACAAACAGTTCCAAACGGTTCGGGATTTCATTTACCAATAAAAACATTCAATTTTATTTGTTACTAACTTCAAGTAACTGAAATCGACTGTCTGGAATCGTTCCGAATCGTTTGTTGGAACAAATTCGTTGTTAAATATTACATTGTAAGTGGTACTTTGTGGTGCACGTGTGATTTCAAAGATGTCGTCGCAGTCGCGAAAAATATCAATGGCTTCCGACACAAAGTCTGGATTGAAATCCTTCAATTAAATAATTATACGGACAGGCAATAATAATAAGAATTAATGTGGATGAAACGTGCGATTTCCGTGAGTGTTTGGTGTTGACATGCATCTGAAAGGGCGCTCATTTCACCTGAAATACGTTTTCAATCAGTGAACATCAAAATGTTTAGGTTTTTGAGCGGCCGAAAAGCCAGAAACGCCGCACAAAACGGTTCGAGTCAGTTGAAGTCTTCCAAGCCCGTTTCTCACAAGAATTTAATACAGTGCAAGGTGATTTTACTCGATGGTACGGACCTATCCGTCGAATTATCGGTAAGTTGCGATTTTTTCAAATTGTGGGTGTTGACACAGAAGTCGTCAAAATTTTATGCAAAAACATCAGTTGTGAGAAATTCTCACATTTAACTTTCTCTCCTCAATGACTCATTAATACGCGAATTGAATGCTAATGTGAGAACGTAAATTACATCACCTTATAGAAAAAGGCCGAAGCCAGAGATCTATACGAACAAGTTTTCTATTCATTGGATCTGATCGAAAAGGACTACTTTGGCTTACAATTCACCGACGCCAATCACGTCAAGCATTGGTTGGATCCCACGAAATCAATAAAGAAACAAATCAAAAGTAAGTTTGCAAAAGCAAACGACATGCAAATTAATCCATTTTTTTACAGTTGGCCCTCCTTACACTTTAAGATTGAAGGTGAAGTTTTACTCATCTGAACCGAACAACCTTAGAGAAGAACTGACGAGATATCAATTCTTCTTGCAATTAAAGTTGGACATTTTGGAAGGAAAACTCGAATGCCCCCATCAAATATCCGTTGAATTGGCGGCCTTATCGTTACAATGTATGTCCGACTTTTGCGTGTGTCGAAATAAAATAATTTTTTTTAGCTGAATTGGGGGATTACGATGAATCTCAGCATACGGCGGCCACGGTTTCCGAATTCCGATTCGTGCCGAATCAAAGTGAAGAAATGGAGATTGAAATCTTGGAGGAGTTCAAAAAGGTGCGTGGGTTGTCGCCCGCTCAAGCCGAAATGAGTTACTTGAACAAGGTGAAGTGGATGGAAATGTACGGCGTCGACATGCACACAGTTTTGGTAAATTTTGATTTGCGCGTGATCGAAAATTGTATGTTTATTTTAAGGGAAAGGACGGTATGGAATATCATTTGGGTTTAACACCGACTGGGATTTTGGTATTCGAAGGCGCTCAAAAAATTGGTCTTTTTTTCTGGCCGAAAATTGGAAAGTTGAACTTTAAGAAAAAGAAATTGACGCTTGTGGTCGTTGAAGATGATGATCAAGGACGCGAACAAGAACACACTTTCGTTTTCCGGTAATTTATACTTTTTTCCATTCCCTCCCGTCTAGTTATTATAATTTTTTTTTAGGTTACACAATGAAAAAGCTTGCAAACATTTGTGGAAATGTGCAGTTGAACACCACGGATTTTTCCGATTGCAAGCGCCCGTGAAAGGTCCATCGGCACGACAGAATTTTTTCCGTATGGGTTCCAGGTTTCGATATTCCGGTCGGACAGAATATCAAAGTACATATCAAAACCGAGCTCGGCGAACAGTGCAGTTGGAACGACGACCCAGTCAGAGATATGGTCGTAGGCAAAGTCACGTCTTACGTGAACGTCTGAGAGAACAACAGGCGCAGATTACTGAGACTGAGAAGAGCAAAACTCCCGAAGTTATACAACCATCTTCGAGCAGGTGCAGCGAACGGTCCACTAAATCAAACGTAACTGATAACGATCCTTTGTACTGTAAGGTTAACGAGGATGTTACTAAGTCGTTAACGCCGACGGTGGACACAGCCGGTTTGGTTAAACAGAATAGTTTTGGGAAAGGATCAATCGGGCAGAATTCATTTGGGAAGGCATCAATCGGATGTAGTTCTTCTTATAGGTAAACTTATCGTAACTAAAAAAAATTTAAACAAAATAATTATTTTAGTCCCGTTTTATCAATTGGAAGTAAGAACGGTACCTTAAAGAGGAACAAACCTTCAACACCGACGAGTCTATCACCGTCAAGTCCGACTCCTTCGAATGCAGACAGCCAATTAGATTTTTTACTAAAGAGTCTTGCGAAGGAGACATTGACCGGTATACAACGTGATGAATCTCGCAACGAAACCAACAAACTCGAAGGTAAACTTATCCCATAATCCCAGTAAGTTACTAACTCGTTTTTGTAGACTCTGAAGTAGAAGTATTAACGAAAACCATGCCGGCTGAAATTCCCAATAATATTACTAAATTCTCGAGCAGTTCCACCAAACCCACTCCTCCGGGAATCAAATGTAACATACTCAAAGGTAAGAAACGTCGTTTCATTTTTGGGGATTTAATCGGAATTTTGTTGCAGAATTGGTCGAGGAAGAAATGAACAGTTTGGCACCGGCAGGCATCCCGACGAAACTTACCAATCAAATGTTTGTATCGGCACCCAGTACCGATGAATCGAGTTTGAATTCGTTGAATGCCGCTACGTTTGTCTCCGTGGTGAGTTATTGTTATGTCATATTCGAGCTAATCGTGCCGTTTCCACAAAACACTAAATTATAGAACTACATGCTATGAACAGATGGTTCGGTAAAGCGCCATCTCTAATATGATGGCTGAACTAAATTTAGCGGGAAATTTTAAATCTATATTGTTCGTAAGAACAAGAACGTGAAAAATGACACATAGAAGTGGACCTCCATGGCTATTTCTTACAAATTACAATATTCGAACGTCACATTTTTGTGAATACGGAATGGCACAATTTGTCTCGACGTTTCAGTTTTTACGTAAGCTTCAAGCTTTTGTAATTAACGCTTTTCGCACAGGGAGGTGATAAACTAACGTTATCGGTTTCGGGGCCAACAAGTCCAACCCCAGTTAGCACGAGTACCAACGTACAAACACCAAAGACACCGAACGAGGACCACAAACGCTGCACCACTCCTGTGACCGTAACTTTTTTCGGACATTCCGATCGAGGAAAATTGGAAAAGGTGGTCATATCGAGCCCCGACAATAAAAATAAACAACCGTTGAGTTTACTGAGTACGAACGGTGACACCGATGTTGACAGTCTTTTCAGTTCGCTCAATTACGTGGATAATCTGACTAGGGACGCGAAATCTCCCGTGAAAAATGAAAATTGCAATCCTTTTGTTAATTTTACTGAGAATAACAACACGAACCCGTTTCACGGTTCCAATCCGTTTATTTCGAGTAATCCGTTTAGAAATGAAGATTTAGTCGATGGCAAGACGAAGATTGTGAATGGTTTTGAAGATTTGGTTAAAGAGGTATGTATGATTTTTTGGGGAGCTGTGTGCTTGCTTCGCAGATTCTGTTAATTTTTTTTATGAAAAGATGTTTCTTTTTTGTAGGAATTTAAAACCAATTCCAATGATAAAAATGAGACAGCTGCGTCGGTGACGTCATCTCTAAGCAAGTTATCACCGTGGCTCGTCTCTCAAGAAATCGTGGCGTCGCCCGTCGCAAAGGTGAACACTACAGAAACCACCATCATACGTAAATCCGTAATCACGACGCAGCTATAAAATATTATTTCTTAGTCCGATCCCGCATTGATTTACTTACTTTTTCGTTCCGCTTTTTTTTTGTGATAACGATCATTTTTCTCGACTAATTCATGTAAATAAGTCCCAACACTTGAAACCCAATTGTTTTTACGATCAGGAAACTAACTTCAATTTTTTCTGGAAGAAGGGTAATTTATTGTTTGGAGAAAATTTTGATGTTAGTACGAAAACATTCCAAAGTGCCATTGAAAGATACAAAAGTGTAGAGCAGCAATATTTTTTTAGACGATATATATATACATACAACGCTTTTTCTATACATATATATTATACATAAACGGTTTATTCTGAATATCCGTCCCTGTATACTGTTTTTATATTTAAGTGTATTCTTGAATCTTTAATAAAGTATTTATGAATGTTTCTAAGTTTCTGTTTTATTTATAAAAGTTGCAAATCATCATCTTGTATGATACAATTTATTGTCTGTAAAAAGAGACGGAAGGTACAAACAGGAGATGAAATAAAGAAATATGGGGAGTTAGTTACGCCAGAAAGAGGGAGGAGGCGCCGTTGAGTTGAGAAATACAGAGCCATACAAGCTTATGGTAGGACGCCGGGAGGTCTCGGAGGAAGAAAAGGTTCCAATAGAATGGACTGTTTTGCAAACTGCAAATCTTCAGATTGTTCAATAGAAATAAGGACAATAATAAAACATTTTAAAAGCAATTTCACAAATTTATTTTATTATACATTTTTTCCATGCGGCTGCACACAATATGTGCGCGAGACATGTACCGTTGCAGCATTGTAAAAATATGGTAATCGAAGAAGAAAAAAAAGAAAACTATACGCAAAAAGCTAAATATACCATTTTTACAATGCTCGATTTTCAAATGATTTTGACTCGTTTTAACGACAATATCGTCAGGGATGATGAAATTTGTCTTCAACATTTTGGACTCTACATTTGTGTTTAATTACAAAAAAGCACGACGAATCCGAAAATTCAAATTTAAACGCCCTCTATAAAATCCTAAATGTAGACGAGAAGAACAGAAAAATAAAACTAGACTATACGAACAAACAAAGACGTAAACAGAGACGTGGCGCATCCGACGTTCGACAAGAAAGTCGGATCCGTCAACAATTCCCATTAATCGTTCGTCAATAGTTTATTTTCAAAATTTCCTTCGTGTTTCATATATGTATGATTGTTATTATTACTGTTTGAATTAAATAAACCACAATGTGTCGTGTAACCTAAATTAGACACACAAAAAAAAAGAATAAACAACGGCTTATAGTTTGTCTAGTTTTTCCTCGCGAGGTTTCGCCCCGCCGAATATTGTCGACGACTGCGACGTTTCGGCGAGAGCGTTCACAGGCGCCGCCACCGTTCTCGGCTGAAGTTTAAGTTTTTGTCTACCCGTCGTATCTAAACTTAAAACATGTGACCAACCTAAACAAAATTAAAATTATATGTACAAACCTGGAGCTGGGTTGGGCAAATCATCGTTGAAGGGCCTTCTTTCCGGTCGATTTCGGAGTCCACCTGCACCTTGACCGAAACCACCTGGACCACCTCTGTTTCCTCCACCACCTCGATTGTTCCAATTACCACCACTGTCATCACCATAGTTACCTCTGTGACCACCACGGTCTCTGTCTGTAAAAATATAAACTTTAGAATTTACATTATATCTTACGACTCTTACAGTTAAGTTAGGTACAGTTAAGTTTGATCGTAAGCTAGAATTAATTGTTCTGGATAATCCACTGCTGGACTTTCATTATTAAATGTCGCAAGTTGCACATTTGCGATAAGTCTGTGATTTCAAATACACTAATTTCTATCTTTGGAATCGCTACTTTAATTTCACACCTAACTGTACATATAAAGAGACAAACTAAATATTAAACAAACCTGGGTATCCACCACGTCCACCTCCACCTCTTCGGCCATCAAAATCATCTCCTCCATATCCCCTGTGTCCACCATCTCCGCCGGACCTGCCGCCACGAAAACCTCGTCCACCTCGCCCCCTGTCAAATCCTCCCCCTCTATCGTTTCTTTTACCTTAAATCATTAAATTTAAATGCACAATAACAATCTATTATTTAATGTGTGAGAATACCTTCGGCAACGTCAATTCTAATTGTCAAACCTTCGACATCGACCCCACCGTTCATGTTGACAGCTTCTTCGAGATCTTTTAATGTTTCGAATTCTACATAACAGAAGCCCTTAAATCGGTCCGTGTCCTTGTCCATGACGAGTCGGACGTTTTTAACGCTTTGATTATTAAATATACGATTTATATCACCCTGAACGATGCCGGCCGGCAAATTTCCAATGTACGCAGTGTAAGGGGGTTCGGTGGGAAATGGTTTCCTGCCGGCCCGTCTTCCGCCGTGATCTCTGCAAAACAACAAACACGAAATAAGCATGTGCATCGTTTGGTCCGGACCGGTGAAAATTGGGCGCGAACGCCCGGCGTCATCGTCCGACATTTATAAGACACCCACTTAAACAACAGTCGGAGACGACGTTTTAACAAATTAAACGATAAATTATCGCCGTTTTTACCTATTATCGCGATCATCGCATCCACCACGAAAAGCCATATTTGTTATACAAGGACATGCGCACCGGCCCAAGCTGGCGAATATTCAAGGAAGCCAACCTTCTCATGAATGAACCATTGTTTACATTGAGTTTTTCGACGAATTTTTTTAAATCAAAATCGCAACTATTGACGTATTTTCGCACAATCAAAAGACCGATTTTTCTTGAATTATTTGCTAGTGTTAATTTGACACACGGCTAATTTTTACGCAACGAAATTAACGCCTACTTGATTCGATTTATACGCGCACGCAAAATTAGCACGTAAAATTAATTTATAAATAAATTAATTACAATTTCATACAATATTAATCGATTTTTTGTACATATACATCAATAAAATGAATAAAATACAACAAAATTGCCGACCGCCTAAACAGTGTTACCAATACGCACAAGTCAAAAATCCAAAATGGTTGAAGGCACGCACGTTGAAAATCCATCACCGGACGAATCTTCACCGAAAAAAGTCACATCGACCGTTTTGGACACTTTTAGAAAATTAACGCACGACAAGGAAAAAATCCGCGTGAAAAATGGCATAACGTTGCTAAAACATCTCCACGAAAACAAATCCACCGAAAACGTGAGTGAGGTTATGTTTGAAAAACAACCCCACATGTAATAAGTAATAACATTTCAGGGCGTCACAGAATTGAAGTACGCTCTTTGTCGTTTGGTACGAGGACTGGCGTCTTCGAAAAACACCTCAAAAATCGGTTTTTATTCCGTCTTGGTCGCCTTATTGAACACCTTCAAGGATATAACCGTCTCAGAATTGCTCGATTTCGCCAAAAAGGAACTACACTCCAGCGGAAAAAACAGCAAAAGCGTAAGTCCACTTACGTATGTAAATGAAATGCTTCAATCGATCGTTATAGGAAAATGCTGATATATCATCGGGATACATTTTGTTATGCGGGGCCATTATACGCACTGGTTTGTTTGAAAAAGCCAACGAAAACGAACAACAGTTAATTTTACAACAATTACTAACCAATGGGAAAACACGCACTTATTTGTATTTGGCTTCGCTGACGTTCTTAATTAATTTGAGTGAAAATCTCAACGATGATGGATTCAAACTATTTTGGGAAGTCGTACGCCCCGAATTGGTAAAACCGTGGTCGGAGCAAAACATCGACACTTTATATCTGTTTTGTGTGCTACAAAAGAAATTTCCCAAAATTATCAACGGAAAATTTATTCAAAAATGTTTCCAAACGGAAGAAATCTTTTGTGAAGAAATCATTCCCTTTTTATCCAAGATACTTATAGTAAGTTACTAATTTAAAAATTTCAACAAATGTCAAAGTTTTTATCTTTAGAACATGCCGAACTTTACTTACGTCAACCATCCCATATATCCGTTGATATGCAAAGAAATAACCGAAACAAACTTACTGGTAAAGTTTATAAACGAAATCGATTGGTCGCTTCCAAAATTAAATTACAACCGACATTACGTAGTGACAAACATCTTGATCAACGTTTTAAAGAATTTATCTGATGTTACTCTGATGCCCGACTTGATAACCAAAAATTACACCGAACAAACATTACAATATTTCAAATCGATTAGAAGTAGTAAAAAGTTGGAGGACTTGCAAGCGAAAGTGTACGAATTGTTTGATGTTATTTTGGAAACTTTGAAACGTGACGGGGTGGATTCCGATGTTAAAATCGCCGTCTTGAAAAAATTACTCTTTTATCCGGGGATTTTTATTTTCGAGAAGATCACAAGAAGCAAAATCGTACAGCAGATTACTGCGACGTTGGACGAAGTCGGTGTCGATAAATTGGCACAATTGTATGTTAAAGTCATCGTCGGTGAGGAAGTCGGAGAAAAGAAACTGTTGAATAGCGATCGGATTTATGCAGCGCAATTGTTGGTTAAGTTGCTGGGACATGCGGCGATGCCACGATTGGATTGGAAAATCGAACAGTTGAAGATTCTTTTAGATTTGGGTGTTAAAAAGGGAATGAATATAGGAGTTGATTTAGCAGGTAATGTCAAACGAAAACCTGGTCAAGAGTGCTGTGTCTACACGTGTTTTATGTATTACTAATTACTTGCTCGCCATTTTGGAATATTTGATTTTCTTCTTAATCCTATGTCATTCTATCCTTATGGGTGTATGACTTGGAGTTAAGCTGTATTTTTCTCAGGCTTCTTTTTCCAAAATTCAAATTATACAAAAAAAAATTCTATATTGAGGTTACGTGTATAACAAGAAAAATCATAGCTCACTTGATCACGAATTTATTTATACCTGTTTATCAATGTTTTTATTTTTTGTTCAGCTTCGATAAAAGAAACGTTTTTACGAGCGTTGGGCCTAAAATTTCCCAAATTGAAAGATCTACGTGAGTTGCTTTCGAATTTAGTTCACCATTTAGATGATCTTGTAAAAAATGACCAACTGCGACATCCTTTGAACACTGATGCGTTGGAATCGTGGCAAAAAGCAATCGAATTGATAAACAAACTAGAAAGCAAAACAAAGAAAAGCCACTTGAATCCGGTTTTCCACACTTTGTTTTTGCACATGTCGTTCCATTTGTTCAACGATGTGAAACTATCCCTTGATTCATTGAAAGAGTTGTTCAGTTGTTACGAAGCGATTAAAAAGGCTAAAAAAGGAGTAACTGACAATAAGATCGATTGGATCGAAGTCGTCGTCGATTTGTTTTTAAATTTATTGTCGCACAATTCCCACCTGTTGAGGAACTTAATCGGGTGTGTTTTCCCCCATCTTTGCAAGGATTTGAACGCGACGGCGGTTCATCAGATTTTGGATGTTTTGGATCCGAAAAATGAAAATAATCCATTGGTCGATTACAAAGAATCGGATGGGAGTGATGATGAATCTGACGATAACGTGACGTCAGATGAAGAAACAGTCAATGATGATCTTCGCCAAGCCGTGCAAGCAGCTTTACATAATGATGACAATGAAAGCATCGATATCGATATGATGAGTGAAAGTGAAGGTGCAAAACTGGACGAGGCATTGTCGGAAGCTTTTAAACAACACAAACAAAAACCGAAAAAGAAACTGAGGAAACAAACGAAAGAAGACGAATCTTTGACGCATTTCCGTGTTCGTGTTTTGGATTTAATCGACTTGTATTTAGACTCTAGCCCATCGATGTTGTTATGCTTGGAGATAATGTTGCCGTTGTTACGATTGTTAGAATTCTGCATCAAAGACACCCATCAGAAACCTTTATGTGATCGTGTACGTTCCTGTTTGCACAAATTAACCAATTTAAAGAAATTCCCCACAGACGAAGAAGTCGATGTGATGATTTTGATCAATTTTTATGAAAGTCTGTTACAAAAGGGTAAGAAAAGTGCTTTAATGGCGCAAGAAATGGGCGATAAAATCGCAAATTGTTGCGTTTTCGTCGTACGGTATGCACAATTCCTCAACGGGTTGGAAAACATCGATAAGAAAAGAAAACGTAAATTACAAAAGGGAATAAAACAGATTACGATCGATGCTTTAGAGTCGTTTTTTACAAAACGTGATTGCGTCACGCAATATGTTTTATTTAAAAATTTATTACAGATTAACTGGGACGATAGTGTTCATTTAACTACAAAGTTGTTTAAATATATTTTCGGGGACACGAGACCGTTTAAACGATCACAAGCTTTGGAATTGTTAAAAATATTTTACAGCAATCACCGATTGTTGACAAACAATGCGATAAAATACAATGAACTTTTAAATGAACACCAAGAAAAGTTATGCGTCGATGTCGTCGAGTTTTTCCACAAACCAGAAGTAAACAACTCGACGGATAAGTACGTTAGTGCTTTGTTTAATTTATTAAGTACTATTAAGCAATGTCCTTTGAAAACTGACTCCATGAATTGGAATAACATAGGGGATCGCGTTCGGGAATACAGGTCACATGTGACGTTTTCCAACGATACCAAACTTGCCTACAACAAATTATGTCGAGTTTTGGGTATTCAGAGTTGCGTCGTAATGCAAAAAGATGTGTCTAAATTGGTTGGTAATAATGTGGTTGGTAACAATGTGTTACCGAAAGAGAAAAAAGTTAAAAACTCCAAACGGTCGACTAAACTCGAGAGAATCGACAAGAAAGAATCGCAGTTATTACGAATGCAAAGCATGTCAGGGGGTCTCACTACCAATTTGTTCGACAAGATTGATATCGATGGTATCGACGATGATGATGACGTCGAAAGTCAGGATTTGGAACCAAGAAAGAGGAAAAATGATCACATTGAAAACGCAGAGTGTAAAAAATTAAAGATAGATAAAGAACTTTCGGATTAGATTGTAAATAAAAATTAATCAATTTTAGTAAGTTTTTCTTTTATCCATAACCTTTTTAT
Source organism: Lethrus apterus (assembly GCA_018397195.1). Taxonomy (NCBI): domain Eukaryota; kingdom Metazoa; phylum Arthropoda; class Insecta; order Coleoptera; family Geotrupidae; genus Lethrus; species Lethrus apterus. The sequence goes on along the minus strand of JAFFZR010027512.1, from coordinate 8,069 downwards.
TCCAGAATACATAGGTACGTAATGTGAGTAGATTCAATATTAAATCAGAAAACACGGCGGTTCCAAGCTCAAAAATTTGGGTATTAACTTTTCAACCGCCCCATGTATATAGCAAAACATAAATCGAGTTTGACTTCTTACTTGTTTCGTATTTCTATCAAATATCTTTTTTTCCTTAATTCGAATAATTAATTGAACATTGCTCTTGACAATTAAAAATTTTTACAATTTTAAATATTTATTTTTATAAAAAAAAAATTCAAATATTAAACGTCATTAATACCAACTTAAATATAAAAATTTTAAGCCGTTGCGTTGCATAAAACGAAAAAGGTTGTTAAAACAGGAACCTACGCATGCGCTCTGTGACATTTTTGAAAACGCGAGCGATCAAATGGAAACGAATAACACAGAGAAATCCAAAATCGAATTGGAAGACCAATTCATCCTGCGATTACCGCTGGTATGTTTGATAATTTGTTTTTAAATGTTTTAATACCAATTTATTAGGAGGAAGCCAAATTGATACACAAAATTTTGGCGAAGAAACCGAAAAAAATCAAAAAATACCTCACAATCAACATGGAAAACGACATGCGGAACGCAAGCGTAAAAGTACACAAAAAAACACTCCACGCCCGTATGTTCGACTTGCCCACAATCATTGACTCGAACAAAACAATCGACAAAGTACATTTATTCAAGACGGCCGACATCAGCCAGATGTTAATCTGTCAAGACGAAGAATTGTCCAATAAAACATTCCAATACGACCACGGTTTGACACCACCGTTGAAAAACGCCCGCAAGTTCCGATTCCGAAAAACATTACAGAACAAAGAAGACATCGAAGAAGCAGCTGACGTCGAAAAGGAAGTTTTGTTACTTTTACGCATGGACAACGAAGCGGTACTGTTAATTCCCATTTAAACAAATTCCTCATAAACAAATTTGCAGGTTTCCACAAAATTCGAATTTGTCCTCGACGATAAAATAAAACGAACTGCATGTACGGAAATAAACGGTGAGTTACTTTACAATCATTACCAATTTAATAACGATTCGTTTTAGAGATGACAATCTTCGGTGAGAAACTAAGTGACATCGATTCCGAGAAAGAAAGTGGCTCCACGGGAAGTGAGATTAACGACATTATGGATTTTACTAATTAAGTTTTGTGTGAATATAAAAATCAATTACTCTGCATATATTTATATATTCAATCTCATGTAACATAGCTTTAAACAGCTTGGGATAAAGTAGTTCTAATGTTGTGAATGAATTATTACTAACCCTTATAAGAGCAAACAGGCATATAAAATCAATTTAAAAACAAACGACATTCGCACGTCATATATACATTACAATTTAATTAATTAATAATGATTCTGATAGAAATTAACGCCGGGCATCGGCATGTTAAACTGTGTTAAAGGATAAGGCACCTCACCGGGTGGACGTTGTGGTATACCCGGATAATAATTCGCATTTAAAGCCATCGGTGGCGCATTCATGTAATTCTGACATAAAGGATCTCTCGATAATATTTTTGTCAATTTTTCGGCTTTCACCAACCGTAAATGCATGATTTTACGCCGCGTTTGGAACTGTTCCAAAAAGTCATCCAAGTCCATCTCACCGTTTAGAAACCTTTGGGCCAATTTGTCGGATTCTTCTTCCATTTCACTGGCGGACGTTTGCAGTAGCGCCAGAGTCGTTTCCAACGACATGTCGCCCATTTTGTGCTTTATTTCATCGTACTTTTCTCTGATGGTGGTTGCTAATTGTTCGCCTTGTTGCGATAGTGTGACTATTTTTTCCCTACCTTCGACTAGTTCCGGCTCACGAGCCAATGTGATTTCGGCGAATGACGCGTTCGATGCTAAAAGCGTTTCTTTTTCTAACGCTATGTCCTTTAAATAGCTCTGTAAATAACATAGTGGAATTTTTATAAAGAGCCTATAATGACTCACCTGATCGATGTTTTGTAACAATTCTTCAAGTTTCGCATCTTCTGTTAATATATTATGCAACTCGTCGTTTTTTAAATGCCGAATTTGCGCTATCATTCGCTTACAATCAGCTTGTAAAGCCGCTATTGACATTTTAGTTTATTCAAAATACAACAAAATAACTTTGACAGCGATGACATTGACATATAAAAAAAAGTCGGCAACGTAACAACAACAAAATTTGAATTGGTATAATTTACACAAATCAATTAATTTAATTTAATTTGATATTGATGCGTTTTAATGCATACATAACGAATTAACATGCAACTGAACTATTTATTGCATTTTGTGACAATTTTCGCGTTCAATTCCATTTATAAGGTTGGTTTCGTGGATTCATGTCAACTTCACACTATTGAAAAATCAAACTGTTGATTTTTAATGATGTAACGTTATTTATTTGAAAAAAACCATTAGAAACTAAATTTATAAACGTGGTTTGGGCCGGAAGTCATCAAATTTAGATATGGTACAAAGTGTCCGAACATAACCCCAAAAATGTTTCACCGATTCCCGTTCTATTCGGCCCAAAACGCACGTTATATTGCAACGACGATGACCGCTTTGGCGAAAAGTCACTATGATTCCTTAGGAATTTCGCCGAAGGCCACGCAAACCGACGTCAAATCCGCTTATTATAACTTATCGAAAGTTTACCATCCAGATGTGAATCAAGGAAGCCAGGACGCCGCCAACAAATTCAGAGACATAACGGCCGCTTACGAAGTCTTAGGAAACGTCCGATTGAGAAAACTATATGATAAAGGCACGTACATGCATGCTGTTATAACTTTTAATTCTTAACGTTTAGGTGTCAATATCGGCGAAGAAACCGTCTATAGACAACCGATGGACGAAGACGATCCGAAAGCTCGCTTCTATCGATCAAGAGAACGAAGAACTAGACCACCGTCGACCGGACGCACACCCATTTACGATTTCGACGAGTGGGCACGTTCACATTACGGTGCTACTTTCGCCCGCGACATGGCGCGCAAAAGACGCGAGGAATACATACGCAAAATGGAGGTTGTTGATGAAAAAGACTTTCGAGTGGAAAGAGTCATTGTAACTTTGATAATATTTTACGGAATATTAATGTTTTTCATGAGGGACGTGCATGATATCGATAGAGTTTACAACACAAAACGGACTCCACCAAAAGCGACGCAAGACGCAGACGTTTGATTACGGTTGTTTATTAGTAACAAATTATTTGTGCTTTTTAGATGTGTACATATTCTGTATATTGTCATTTGTTGACGGTGATATTTTTGTTTGTAAATTAAACGTATTTATTTTTATGGATTTAATGCAGTTTATAAATTTTTAATTGCAAAACATGTTCAATCATATTATTTTATATGAAATAATGTAAACACATTAAGGAAAAAAAAAATCCAAAATTACCTGAGGAAATTAACAGAAGCACAAAAGCTAAACTCAAAGGGCTTAGTCTACATATTATTATGTACTTATGGTTATAATTTAAATATATAAGTATATAATTTGAAATATTATTAATACACATTCTTAAAAAGCACAAACATTTAAAGAAATGATCGGTAAGGTTATGTCAAAGTCATTTTGAATCTGTCAAGTACTTGATTATACTACCAACATGTAGAAAGTAAAAATTGAAATATTGAGGCTACGTTTCCCTTTATTCGGACTCTCGGTTCATCCCGTATACAAAAATCACCTAATCAATGAAAATGTAATTTTATAATTCGTTGGAAATCGCGATTAATGTGCTTAAAAATACGACTATTTTAGTTTTGGCAAGTTGGCAACACCTTTTTTGCGTTTTGACATTTTGACGTTCACGTTGTTTATTTTCGGCGCGTTCAACGTTGCAGACACGAAAAGGTGAATGAAAACATTACAAAATTCTGAAATAGATCATTCTAAACGCACCAATGGCTACGTTCACAAAATTTCAAAAATTGCTACTGAGCTTGGGTACTTTCGGAGGCGCCACCGTTTACTACGTCAACTTTCACAATAAAAACCGGCGGGTGTACGCCTCGTGGAACAACGAGATCAAATCCTCGACGAAATGGGACGATAATTGGGATTTGTGAGTATGCATCATGCCCCAATGACAATTAATAATAATAATAGATAAATAAATATATAAACCGATTCGTTGTGGGACACCGAACACTTTTTTGAATTAAATGTGCAGCCCATGAATTTTGCCTCTTGCGATCTCTCAGACAAGTAACTTTGGAACCATCCTAGTCTTGAATGCCATATTTTTGCAATTTATATATGAATAATGTCCTATCTATTGTTTCAAATGCTTGTCGAAAGTCTTAAAAAACCCCACCACAATAATTTTCTTCTCACTTAGTCCTGTTTGTGGTGCACTTTCGCAGGAGTTAGTTTTCCTGAATCCAGCTTGATGTACACTCAAAAGTTTGTTCCTTTGGAGGTAGTTTTTCGTACGATTGCACTATGTTTATGGGACGGAATTTTTCACATTTTGTATTATTCTTCTTTTCTATGAGAACTACTATAGATTTCTTTAATTTTCTCAGAAATATACCATATTGCAGACTAGTGTTAATTAGATATAAGAATCTGTCTACGACAACTTCAAAAAGCTTCATTGAATTTTTCTAGCCGTGCACCGAAAAGCCTCATGCATCCTAATAAAATAGAGAACGAACGCGACGAAAACGTCCTCAATGAAAAGTTGGAAACTTTGAAGCCTACGGCGACGCGACATATCATTTTAGTGCGACACGGACAATACAATTTGGACGGGAAGTCCGATGATGAAAGGATTTTAACAGCTTTAGGTAAAACACAAGCGGAATGGACTGGAAAACGTCTACGAGAATTAGATTTCCCATACACGGACATTATAAAATCTACGATGTCGAGAGCTCAAGAAACCGGCACAATTATATCCTCAGCTCTCCCCGATGTATGTAAGCAATGTGTTAATTTTTATAACTAATAGTGCTTTTAGGTACCGGTAACCGAATGCAATTTAATACGCGAAGGTGCCCCGATACCACCGGAACCTCCCGTCGGGCATTGGAAACCCGGTGTATACGTAAGTTTTTCGTTTTACGATTTCGTCATTTGTTTCGATGTTTAAAACTGAATTTTCAATGTTTAGCAGTTTTACGAAGACGGTGCCAGAATCGAGGCGGCTTTTAGGAAATATTTCCATCGTGCGGAACCTACCCAACAAAAAGACACCTTCACCGTTTTGGTGTGTCACGCCAACGTGATTAGATATTTCGTGTGCAGGTAATACAGTTTGCTGTTAATGCTGTTTGATTTCTCTTTTTTTTAGGGCTTTGCAATTTCCTCCGGAAGCTTGGTTGAGGTTATCTTTGAATCACGCAAGTATAACTTGGATTTCGATTACGCCAAGTGGACGTGTTATTTTACGAGCGTTGGGTGACAGCGGACACATGCCGGTCAATTTAATCACTAGTCATTGATGTGAGAATTTGTACAGTCGAGTGTGAAGGACGATTTTTACGTTTATGATTGTGTATCGTTGTTTTATGTAAATGCACAGTATTTTTATATTCGAAGTAAATCTTGCCATGTAAATATGCTTTAAGTTTTTTCATTTACAATGATGTTTAAAAATAAAAATTGTCAATATTTTTTTGTTATTAGAATTTTCCTAGTAGACTGGAGGCTTTCACGGCCGTTATCCATAGTAGAAAGCTTTCGGGTATTGCTGTGGTTATTCATTGTTTATTTTTTACTTACAAAAAAGTCAACATTTTGTCAAAAATTGAAAAAAAAACAAAAGACGAACGTCTTAATTAAAAAATGTAAACAATGATCAAGGATAATCTGATTAAATGACCAATAAAAAAAATGTCAACAAACACGACATAAACGACCGTTTACGATGTTTTCGTGTTCAGTTGGAGACATTCCGAAATTCCTTTCAGAGATTTAAAATTTTTTTGTCCATAAAACAACAACGGGACAATTTGCGGCGAAAATTCCAAATTCGATTGTTTATTTACTGATTTTTTCGAAATTTCCACAGTTTATTGTTTTTTAATCGACTTCACTTGGCGCTTTAATTTACAAAATGGCGGAGTTTATTATCACATTGAAAAGATTTCATTTTCCAAAAAACAAATGTAACAAATTCAAACAGTTATCTAAGATAATTTGATAAAAAATCTAAAATAAAAAATGAAAACTCACGAAAAACAAAAGACGATCGTTAACGAAGATTATTGAAAGAATTGAACAATTTTCATTGATAATCTGATTGAATGACCAATAAAAAAATCGGAACAAACATAAACGACCGTTTACTATGTTTTCGTGTTCAGTTGGACATTCGGAAATTACTTTCAGAAATTTTTAATTTTTGTTTTCGATAAAAAACTAGGGGGGCAATTTGCGGCGAAAATTCCAAATTCGATTGTTTATTTACTGATTGTTTCGAAATTTCCACAGATTATTGTTTTTCACTTTTAATCGACTTCACTTGGCGCTTTAATTTACAAAATGGCGGAGTTTATCATCGCATTGAAAAGATTTAATTTTTCAGGAAACAAATGTAACAAATTTAAACAATTATCAAAGATAATTTGATAAAAAATCTAATTCAAAAAAAAAAATTGAATGACCAATAAAAAAATGAAAGCAAATATATAAGCAACAAAAGACGATGATTTCGTGTTCAGTTGAAGACATTCGAGCGATGCCGATTTTAAAATTTAGTTGGAAATTTTTAATTTTTTAGTAAAAAAAATAAATAAATTTTTATTTAAATTATTTTACTTTTTTATTATTATTTTTTTTTTTAATTCATCCAAAATATCCATAAAAACAACAGAGTTATGTTGAAATTTTCGGTTGCACGGGCGACTTGATTTTTTAAAATTTATTTACAAATTTTGTATTACTAATGGAGTCACTTGATTTCTTTTCATTTGTTTTTAATCGAGTTATCACTTATCACATAGAAGAATCACAAAGATAATTTTATTTAACTGGAAAAAAATCAGATAAGACACGAAAAACAAAAGACGATCGTTAACGAAAACTAATTAAAAAATAAATTAAAAATAAACAATCTGAACAAACATAAACAACAAAAGACGACCGATGATATTCGAACGGCGCGGGCGCTACATGGTTTTTTCCGATGTTTAGTATGGAGATCTCGGAAACTAGCGGAGATAGAGAGACGATTAAATGGGGAAAGAATTCTAGTTTTACGAGCTCAATTTAATGAGGTTTTTGTTTATTGGAAAAAATGCATGGCTAACTAGATATCTCGAAAAAATATTTTTTTTGTTATTTTGTTCGATGCCTATGGGTCTGTTATTATTGACTTTAGAAAAAATGTGTAAAGGAAAAAGTTGTAGGTAATTACGTGCTTAATAATACTGTCTAACCGAATTTTTTATTTAAGCTATAATTTCCTAGTTATGACACAAACTTGTGTTTTTTCTAATGGAAACCATAGTCGGCCATGACTTTATAAAAAAGGCCTTTCTTCAACGATTCTATTGATATACCACTCGACCTAGTTGTTTTTATAAATAAATAAATTATGGCCATTTTTTTCTTTTAAATTTCGAACTGTTCAAGTAGTACGCTATGGAAACAATTGATAGACGCACATCGCGTTTGATAATAAAATGCAAATTAGTTACTAGATTTTTTTTAATTTCGAAATCATAAACATAATTATTTTGGTGTGAAATGGTGTGTTACAATTTTAAGTAAAAGTAATTTCCGATAAACTAATAAACAGAGAACGACAAAAGATAAATTAAGAAACAGTAAAGGAAATTATGATATAAATAAAGTACTTCCAAAGCAACATAATTAAAGTAAGTACATAATAAGTAACGTAATAATAAGTGAACCTCTTTAGTCCTAAATATTTTACTTACTTTAATTGCCTAGTTTTCATACTACTTTATCAGTATCCAAATTTTCTTTATTGTTTCTTAATTTATCGTTTGTTATTCTCGGTTTATTAGTTTATCGGAAATTATTTTTATTTAAAATTGTAACTCCAACGGAACCAACATTTCGCAC
>JAFFZR010027511.1:0-32603 GCA_018397195.1 Lethrus apterus | reverse complement strand
GAAAATAACATGCCAAATAATGCTTTCTTTCAGTACAAATCCACATACCAAATTTGGTCCCAATCGCGAAAAGCGTTATAAAGTTTTCTCGAAAAAACGATTTCTTTTCAGGAAATTTGTATCCCTCTAGCGGCTAAACGAAGCAACTTTGAATAGAGGTAAGTTGGGTTAAATTGTTCTAATTTGGCCTCAGGAATATGTGTTATTATTTTGTACAGACCTTTCGGGGACACCCAGTATATTTCTGTTATAACGTTATAACTTAAAATACCCTAATTTTACTCATTCATGAAATATTCCAATGTATTACCAATGTAAGTGTAATACCCACCAGAAATAAAAACAGAATTAGGTGACATTTTCGATTATAAGTTAAAAACAAAAAAGGGTGTTTAATTTTCAATTTCACATTGAAATTCAATATAAAAAAAAATTGATCAAATCGCATGGTCCTCCTTCAATAATATCGGATATAATAACAAAGGCGACCTTATATTACAAAAATGGGATATTACACTTAGCCCACCATAATTAGATGTCACAATAAATATAAAGGCCCTGAAAGGGATACAGTAGAGGGCATTGAAGACGACACTGAAATTAGAGAGAACCACGCCTGAAAACATGGAGGTGGAAACAGGCAAAAGGGCGGTTTTTAATGAAAAGTGGCAGAGAGGGTAAAGGATGGTGCTGGAGGATGTGGTAAAAAGGACAGAGAGGAACAAAGATCTATTGAGATGGGAAAAAAACAGGTTGAAAATGTTTCAGAGTCAGCAATGGAGGTAGAAAGGAGGGCAAGCCAGGAAAGAGATGGAGTAGGAAATATGGTGGAAGGATGGAAAGACAAGGTACGCACGACTTCTGAAGACAAGGTACGCACGACTTCTGAAGGCAAGATACAACGAGAGATATAAGTATATATGCGTATATTTTAGTGACATTAAATTTTTGTGGGTTATAATCCTGATAGCATACCATGTTTTCTAAATGTGATTATTTCTTATGTGTTTTATTATTTTGTATGTGTTTTATTATTTTGAATTGTGTTTTATTATTTCTCTGTAAATTAATATTTTTCACTCTGTCCTCATTTCAGGGCTTGCATCTTCTTTTCCCTTATTGCTACTTCCTCGCTTTTTCAATCTTTATTACACTTCCGAGCAATGAAATCTTACATTTTTTATTCAAAAATCATTTTTTCGGGAAGCCAACGTCAGATTGAAGAATACAATAAATGGTTGAAAAAACTATTCATTTATCGTTTAATTAACGCTGGAATTGTTGATTGTCCTTTTTTAATCAACGAATGAGAGACAAAACAAAAAAGGCAAGAAATCATTATTTTATATGGAAAAGAAGTGGGGATACTATCGAAATTAAGTAATGAAGTTTAAAAAAATCCTTATTCTAATGACTGTAACCTCCCTTTGCTCTAATTGCAGTTGCCATTCATGGAGTTAATTAAATTAACGATAACATTTTGTGGTATCAGGAATCCTGGTTCGAACTTTTCGTTTGAGCTCGTCCCATAAATGCTCGATGGGATTCAAGTGAAGGCTGCACGCTGGCCACTCCATAGCTGAAACGCCAACTTCTCGAAGATACGTCTGAACGATTCTAACAGTGTGGCTTCGCATTATCGTGCATACACAGAAAATTGTTACCGATAAACGAGCGTTAGGTACCACATGGTCTGCCAGAATCTCCTCCATGTATCTTTGAGCAGTCAGACTTCCTCTTCTGTGGTCGTTGTTCCACCTATCTATGAAAACAAGATCGGTTTTCGCATCTACGGATATCGCACTCCAGAGCATACACGAATTTCCCCCGTAACGGACGCATTATTCAATGCAACGCTGTGCATAACGCTCTTCGGGCCGGCGATGCACTCATCCTCTTTCCATCATTGCCATAAAGACATATTCTGGTCTCATCCCAGAGGAGAACTGCCGTCCATTCATTCTTTCTCCATTCAATGTGCTACCATGCAAAATTAAGTCGTGCTCGACGATGAGCTGCAGTAAATTTTGGAGACTTTGCAGGCCTACAAGGTCTCAAATTGCTTTCCCATAGTCGTCATCTTATCGTCCACTCACTAACGTTCATATCCGGGACATCACGGAGCAGTTGTTGTGCTTGAATCGTAATGTATCGACGATTTCGCAAAATTGTTGACATCAGGAAGCGATCATCTCGTCCTGAAGGACACCGAGCACGGCCACTTACTGATCGCCGATGAAAGGTGCCAATCTCTTCAAATATTTGGTAGACCCTTCAAACTGAACCACGGGTCACATTTAATTCTTGTGCCAGAAAACGCTGACTTAAACCTTGTTGATGTAAAACAACGATTTGTGCAGCAACCTCGGGCGCAGTGTCCATTGCTTTTACAAAATTTTGCTGGTTTTACGTTTGTGACAAATAACTGTCAAACGATCAATGGCCAATTGATTGTTTCATTATTTTCCGCTAAAGTACAAAAGATCAAAATACTTGCTCTCCCTAAATATTGAGCGTATATTGATGTATAATGTAGAGCTCTAAACTTGATAAATAACAATAATAATCTAAACGATTGGTTTTAATTTGAACACGAATAAACAAGTATTTCAGCCATACGTTGTATGTTTTAATCCGACACATCGTTCCTGAAAAAAATACATTTAGAATAAAAAGTGCCAGGTGGGCCGATTTCATTGCTCGTTAGTGTATATAGTTTTATTTTTCATTTTTGTACTTAAGCTTTCATTTTTACTCATCGATTTTCTTTAACCTACATTTAGCAGTTTACTTGAGTTCTTCAATCGAAATTTCCTCTTATCTTTATTCATATCCCAAAAACCAATCCTTTCTTTTTTCTTAGTTTTTTATCATTTTCCTCTCTGAATTTTCCGTCCCCAAAGAAATGCGTTAATTCCCTAATAGTCTAAACAGTAGGATATTTCAAGAGTTGATTCTATAATATCGTTTGTGTGTTATCATCTTCTTTATTTCTACTTCATATAGCAAAACTATTCATTATATCTATATGCTCCAATCCACCCCAGAATATTATTTCAGAAATTTGTTTCATTTGTCTTTACTAACGTATTGAGTAAATTTTAACAGATTGGGGTTCGCAAAACTGCTGGGGGTGATTTCACGGGCATGTAAAATAAAAAATATTGGGAAATATACAATTTGGTGTACAACCCTGTAATATTATTACATTCACAAGTTTCCAAATTGGGAGCAATTTAAAAAGTTATGCGAATTTCCCACAAATTGGCAATTTTAAATTCACCAAGTCGATGTTTCTAAAAAGGATAAGTTAATAAGTTAAATTGAAACATAATGGATAGATCATTTGAAACTCTTCCAATAAATAAATAGGGTAAATTGAATTTTTTAACGATGAGCAATGGAGACGTTAAAATTGGAAGGCGGAAAGAATTAAGCGATATAATGTAGTCGAAGTGGCATTTATATAATAAAACGCAGCTGTCTTATATATAATATTATATCTTTGAGGAGCGCAGGATTTTGGATGAACCACCCACTAGATTTGAATGGCATAAAAAGATTAAAGTGACCTCTTGCCACTCCCTCAACGGCGCATTGGGCGCTAGACGACGCCTCCAGTGACGTCAGGACTATCTAGCTACGCCAGGACCTGCCTCCAAATACTTATCAAAGATAACAAATATGATTGACAACAAATATATCCAAATTAATAACATCCCTATTCCCAGACGCGTACCAGTGCCGCACCACGCTGCGAATGAGCTTTATAGCGTTGTATCGCTTCATGCCGCGTAAACATAAACAAGGGGAGGGGAGAGCGAAAGCCCGCAGTCGCAGGATTCGTTTCAGGATAAAGCCAAGCTTGGTATTACTCACTCCTGCTTTACATTCCTCAGTTTATAGCCGTTTTAATTTCACATTCATATATTTTTGTTGTAGAATGTACGCTTTTGGTTTCGACAATTTACACACGCTCAAAATAACAAAAAAAAATCTTTTGATATATTCCGACAGAGAAATTATAAATTTAAATCAGTGAAATGCTACGAATGCATTATGTGGTTATTTTACTTAGAAATTTTAATTAGGTATATAAATCACAATGATAAAAAAAAACACATCTTTCATTAAACCCAAAGCTTAACATTTTGAACAAAATCTTCTAATCCAAATCACTAATGTTAAAATAACCCTATATACATTTTTGTAAGTTACAAAATTATTTTTGAAAAACATATATAATTTGAAAATAAAAGTGCATAAAGAGAAAATTTGAAAGGATACAAAAAACAATAAAACCTGAAAACTGAACTTCGTAATTATAATGAATCAATAGGAAGAATATTTTATGGTTATTCGGTGGAAAGAACAAAGAAAAAATGAAGGAATAAGAAAATAAAGTGTAGTTGAAAGAGTTAATAGAAACTTGGGAAACGAAAGTAAATAACATTAATTTTAAATTCACCTTTACAAGTCAGTTTTTATACATCCTTATAATCTAAATATATTAACAAACTTCCAGCATTATGTCCATTGATTTTAGGATATTAGGCAACACCCTTCTCCCTATATGTATAGAAAGAAAAGGCAAAAAGACGAATATTAAAAGAGAGAAAGAGATCGAAAGAAATGAAAAAGAAAAATGAGATGAAATTTAAGAAAAGCGGAATACTGAAGTAACTAGAAACAATACAAAGTAAAAACTTATGCAAATTCATTGAAAGTGGCCGGTATATTCATTGAAGTATCGATAGAGAAATCTGTTGAGAATTCAGATATGAATGTGAGAAAAGGATATAATAAGGAAAGTTCGAAAACATGCTACAGAATTGTTTAAATTTTGTGTAAATTTTACGTAAAAAATGATAAAATTTAAATAATTCACAGCAACAAATGAAAGTATTTTATTTAAAATTTGTTATATATACTCGTATTAATCATGTAGTTGTTATGCTATTGCTAAGTTGTTTGATGAGTTTGCACCTATTGTAACTAAAGTTCTCTGTTATAAAGGCTTTCTACCTTGGACCGGAAACAATATTCGTTTCATGATTAAAGTTTGAAGTAAAGCAGACTATGTTGGAAAGAGTAGTTCTTATGTGCATCTCTAACAAAATCCAGATTACAAATTTCGTAAAGAATTTCATATAAAAAAAATAATTAAAATTTGTTTTAAATAAAAAAAAACTTAATCAATTTTAAATAATGTGTGTGTTTGTTATTAAATTATTATTATTTAATGAAAATAAAAACTAATAAAGTTATTTTACTCTTATTTGACGTGATGGAACTGTTAATAATGATAGAGAAATAGTACAGGATCAAATTATACTTCACGGTATCATCGATTCTATCTCACCCTCTTTTCCCTTAAACTAATTTGTTTCCTGTCACGCCGTCACTCTGTTTTGGTAATATGACAAGGATCTTAATATTTAAATATTGAAACAATATGGCTTATTATTTTAATATTTAAATATCGTTTATATGGAAATATTTATATCAAGAGTAAATAACTTGGTGTAAATGTTTGATAGCTAAAGTAATTTACATTTAAAAGGAAAACGTAGCAAATTGATGACACGCTTTGAATGTTGCAAGGCCGTTTAAATCTATAAAGGAATGTGCTAGAGCGAAACAGAAGAGCTTTCTCATAAACAGTGAAAGCTTTCCACAGGATATTAATGTATATCAAATATCGATCGTTTTCTTTGACAGAAAGCAATCGAAATTGTTGAAAGGTACATCTATTTTTATCTCTAAACGGAATAAATAGTCATTTTAAATCTAAATGCAAAATATATAATACATTAATTTTAATTAATCGATTATTGTTTGCGAAAGCAATTTTATTCAAAGTCTTATACGTAAGCGATTGATTGTGATTTTTGCTTTAAAGTTGGTAATCAAATTCGTAAAATATAAAAACACAATTTTATTTACTTCTTTATCGAGCTTTTAAAAGAAACTTACCTAATTATCAATTAAAACTAAATTACTAATTGCCTTCGAGAAAGTATAGAACTACGCTTCAACTTTCTTACATTGTTTTTATATTTAAGCTGAATTTATAAAACTTTTTTAAATTTAAATTTAAAATGCGCCATTAATTATTGTTATTAACTACTATTATACTTATTATTTAGTTAATATTTTCGATTTTTTAAATTTCTTATAATTATTATTCATAAAGGTTTTTTTATGGGATTAACAAAAACTATAATTTCATTTTTAAAAATCGAAATAATGAAGTATATTTTTAAAATATAAAAAGGGAAATCTTTTGTAAGCTTCAAGACAAAATATCGTCATTATACAACAAAATATAGGTCGGTTAGTCTAAAAGGATTTTTTTCAACGCGTTAATTTGAGCCCTAAGTTCATGTAAATGCCGTTAATATTGAACCTGCCTGTAATTAAGTAAATTAAGCCAGAAGAAAGCATGCATGTGCAAAGGTCATAAACGAATATACGCCGACAAGCACGACTTTTAACGTGTAATTTCCACTCTGCGATTAAATCAATTATTTCCTTTTTTGAACCATTTTAAATGTTATCTAAAATGTCTAACAAATTTCGACTGGGAATTTGAATTTATCGGCTTTCCAATAAAGGAAATGCTTTGTACGCTTTATTCCATAAAAGCACACCATAGTTTGAAATCTACATGCATAGTATATCTAGATATCTGAAAAAAAAAACAACAAAAATATTATTACAGTCGAACCTCAATAGGTCGAAATTCGATAACTCGAATTTTTGATAACTCGAATCAAATTGGTTGGATTTAGAGTCAGAGAATTATGTGTAATATTTACTTGATAACTCGTACTTCTATTACTGGAATATTTTGATAACTCGAACAGAATATTTAGCGCCCCACCTTCGATAAGGGACGTATTTAATGCAGATGAGACGGGCTTATTTTTTAAATGTTTACCAGATAACACCTTAACTTCTAAAAAACATAAGCGCCATAGTGGAAAGCACAGTAAACAGAGAGTAACACTGATCATTGGCGCAAACATGAATGGATCAGAAAAACTGAAAATGCTCTTTAAAGGAATCAACCTCGCTACTTTCCAGGTGTTAGATGGTTGTCTCTCGACTATAAAGCGAATTCAAAGACCTGGATGATAGAAGCACTTTTTGAAGAATGGACAATTTGGAACCATAGGAAGAAAAATTATTATTTTCATTGACAGCTGCCCGGCCCGTCCTAAAGACATCTAACAAAGGTTAAAATTTATCAAACGTGCTCTTTTCCCCAGAATATGACATCAATGTTGCAATCACTTGATCAAAATACAAAATGTGAAATGTCATTATCGAATTTTGAAAAAAAAAACTATCAAATGTTATAAAGAAAACAAAATCTTCCATATACACTTTTCTATCGTATTCACATTTTAATGAGAGAAGGAAAATTTCGCCTTTTTTATTTATTTACTGATATTACAAAATTCCAAATATCTATGATGGTCAACAGTTTTCAACAATTCTCATTTTGTATTGACACGTTGCATGTTATGTTAGTACGTTGAGCTACTGAATTTTAGAAGTGTGGTCATTGCCATTTCGCAAACTGAAATGTGGTGATTCCCAACCGAGTCCAATATTAAATTTTAATGGTGATTTTCACGTCGTATTTGGTGTCGTTGAAATTTGCGTTTTCAGTGAAATGTAATGACTTTTATTTATTGTTTATGATTCTAAAAAAAAGTATTTAATTTAAAAATAATTGAGGGTAACGACAATGTTTTTCCCCTTTAGCTCCAGGTATCCCTGTTCATCACTTTTATTTACGCTTGGTTTCAGCATTCCTTAATTCATTTTATGCCTCACAGAAAAGGGACAAAAATCATTCATTAAATGTTAATTGTTCTCGTTTATATCGAAATACAGACGTCGTTTGTATAGTTTTATTGATTCATGTGGTGTTTCCTAAAAATCTGAAAGATCATACAAAATTTATGAATGAATGTAAATAAAAATTGTAGGTAATTTGTAGCAACGTCGCCCTCTCAGTAGTAGAATCAGTCAGGCTTGTAACAGAAAAATATATACACAAAAAGTTTTTTAAAAATATGTCAGTTTTTGCCAGTACTTATTATATAGACATTCTGTATATTTTAAATATGTGAATTTGAATTTAAAAATTGATAAAAATTATAGTAACAAATTTAATTTATAGTGTATCAAAAGCTTTGAGAGCTTTTGTTCCCTCTAGATCATTATAATTTACACGCGTAAACTAATTTAAATTTGTTGGCTATTGCTGTTGTAAGAGAATGTTCACTTAATTAAATATTAGTGAGCAGTACCCCTAGATCAAAAACGATTAATTGGTCGTATAATGTCCATTAGCGATGCTCCACTTCATATTTTTAAGCTTTCGCAATCAAACACAATTAAAGACCTAGATAATAAAATTTGTGAAATGTGTTCGAAATTAAGCATCGCAAATTAGTGTGTCGTGTAATAAAGTACATTCTAGAACAAAGCTTTTAGTGTTTTATTGTCATTTGATGTGTATAAAATAAAATGAATTAGTAGGCTATAATAGTATGGCGTACACGTGTCCCAGCAGGAAAGAAAGAATTATACGGCGGGACCCCAGTAATAAAAACATTGAATTGCTTTGATAAGGATCCCTCATTTTTAGAACAAAGACGTTCTGAAAACACTATTGACATTAATATTCGGTTTAGACTGTTGGATTCGTGTCCCTCCATCTAAAAAATCATTATAATGTTCATTATGAGAACAAATAAAGATAAAACAAGGGAAATTCGTGTAAAAAGGCAACAGCTATAAAAACAAATGGTTAATTCTATTAGACTGGGGTAACTGGCGATTTAAATTCGTCGTGACTTCAAGACAGTATAATAGTACTTTAATTAATATACATGTGCATGTATAAAAGCACTTTCACCAATTACTACAATTATCGGTTTGCTCAAAATGGTCTACGTATTTTTAGTTTATAATTTAATTATAACTCAATTTTTAGCAATTAGTAATATAATTGGAATTGGATATCTGGTTCGTATGTTTGAATAAATAGCCATTGTCCAGTCCTATCCAATAAAAAGTATATTTATTTTATATGTCACTTATTTAAGAAATATCCCCTTTATATGAATCCGCAGGCCTTGCTATATACATCCATTTATAGAATGTGTTTTCCAATCGTTTCGATATGTCGGAAATGATCCTTTGCATGAACAAACGTCACAAAATTTATAAATGGCCCCATTTATATTCGAACCGTTGTTACGCTTTATGTTTTAAACCAAAATATAGGGTGTTATATATTCTTACATATTACTGCACTGATATTTCAACGATGATATTATTCATCATTTAATTCTTACAAATTACAACATGGAAGAAATATCATGTTAGAAAATATAATTATTTTATTTCTTATTATTATTATTATTATATTATTATTATTATTATATTATTATTATTATATTATTATTATTATTATATACATACTGTACAATGTCATTTACTTGTAATATTTATCCATAAAGTCAGGCTTGAACTTGCAAGCAATTGACGCTACGACGCCCTCTAGTTGACGTTGCCGTTAGCGTCATTTGGCATGTTCGTGT
This sequence comes from Lethrus apterus, assembly GCA_018397195.1. Taxonomy (NCBI): domain Eukaryota; kingdom Metazoa; phylum Arthropoda; class Insecta; order Coleoptera; family Geotrupidae; genus Lethrus; species Lethrus apterus. The sequence goes on along the minus strand of JAFFZR010027511.1, from coordinate 22,977 downwards.
TAATTACAGGACATTACAGTTCTCCATTTAACAATATTTATAACAGTAAATTATAGAAATAAATATTTTTTCAATTAATTTATTAAAAATTTTTATATAAAAAAGATTTTTGTGGAAGCGAATCAGTAGCATTGATTGTGAACATGTTAAGATTTGAATGGGGGACGAATTGGAAAAAAGAAACATCTTTTTTTCATTTGATATGATATGATTGATAAGATTGATTGATATGATTTTATTTATTTTTTTTTTTATATAATTTTTATTGGTCCTTATTATTTTTGATACATTTTACAAGCTTAGTGAAGTTTCATTATCAAATTTTATTTAACATTCCGTTTGTTGTTTAGTTAGAGTACAACAAGCAGAATTTAGTTATATTTGCTCGTTTTGTGTAAAATTCTTTAAATAAATAAACTATAAAATAAGGCAATATTTAAATTTGTGAATTTATGTTAAAATTGATGTGTAAATTCTCAGATAGGGAGTTGTGCAAATAATCGATAATCATGTGGTGCAATCAAAGTTTTGCGGAACGTTAGTCTTGCACAGGGCAGGTAATTATTAGAGGTGTATCTGAAGGGTGCTTAAAGCGGCCATAACTTGAGTTCGCAAGGACTCAGTCTCGTGCAGATGCCGACTACAATACCAGCCTTTGTCCAACACCACCCTATAGCCATTCAAAACAGCCCCAAAGTGGAAATCGGTGCTCGCTATTTTAACTGACAAAACCTTCCACCAATATATCAAAGGATGTCTTATTTTTAAAACCGTTTTACGATGAACTTGACGGCACAATTTATTCTAATTGGTTGAGTTTACTACAAAACGAAAGGATTATAAAATATAATCATTTTATTAATTTGTTTATTTAATTACATATTTTTAAATAATTAAAATAAATTTTATAATTAAATATAAAATCAACTGCATTATTTTTAAGTAAAAAACGTACATTAAGTTGGGGTATTAATGCTTAGTTTTGAGTCCACTCATCTGTAATGAGTAATGAGTCCTTTTTTCCTGAATCCTGTACTAAATTCTAGATTCAGATCTTAATTCACAGACATACATAGTTTTTTAGACCACAGTCTTTGTCATTGGTTCTTAGTCCATAAATATTCATCTTTTTGGTTTATATTTGCTGAATCTTTAGGCCTTCATCCTAAATCATTCGTCTTTTGGTATTTAGTGTTCAGCTTTTAGTAATTGTTCCTTAATCCAAATTCCTTCTTACTTTACACAGGTTTTAATCCTTACCCTTTACGCATTCTGTTATAGTATTTGTATACAGAATCACTTAGGTGTCCCCGTCTTCGATATCTCTCTTGTCACTTGAAATAGACACCTAAATGAATCAACCTGTTTAGTTAGTCCTTTTTACTTAGTACTTAAGTCCTTTCTGTCCCCTCCCTCAACTTTACGTGAAAATATAAATAAACTGCGAAGTTATTTCAAAGATCATAAATTATAAAATATTTAAAAATTGAATTAGTATATAAATGATCAATAATTTTAAATCTCGATCATGAATACCATGAATAAGAAATTTATTTCGTGCATAGCATAACGTTTATCCAAATCTGTTAAAATGATTTATTCATTTAATATACATATGAAGGCTTAGTGTAAATCCGATGTATTTCGAATGCACGGTCTTCTCAAACATCACTTTATGATTGGAATATAAACAAGCAAAAGACATACAGCCAGATATTCTTCAACAAAGTGAACAGATTCAATCGGTGCGACATAAAACAATATCTAAATTCGAAGCGGCATTCAATAAAGTACGATAAATTTAGAATCAAGTATACACAGTATCCTCACGCGACTGCCAATAGCTGCGGATAATTTGCATTTTGCCGGGGCCATGGCTAATGTCCTATGAATCGTGATAAGAGTTCGCTTCAACTCTAGAGCACGCTACGAGGGTGCTGTACGGAAGCAAGTACGGTTTATCTGGTTAAAAAAACACGGACTCTTCAAACTGACCAGAAAAATTTTAATTGAACGGAAAATCCCATTTGTCATATTAAACAATATTATTAAGCATTTTCTCATATGTCTATGAATAAAATTTTTGTAAAAATATGAATATTTAATTTTTTAGCTCAACTGGATGTAGGAAGTTAATTTAAGAAAATTAAGAAAATTTGATAAATCAAATCCTAATTCAGATGCCAGTCCCAATTCTCATAGACCTAGCCCAATGAAAAGTGTTTTAAATTTACAAAATAAAGGTTAAAGAAATTGACTGAAAATAATTTATAATAAATTTCTAAGAGAAATAAAGTGTTTCTCAAGTTGGTAATTTTGACAAATGGCGTTACATTTTAAATTTGCTGAACGTATTAAATTTTAAAATCACAATCACGTTTACGTGAGTAAAAAAATCCGAGATTATTACCGAGAGTAGATCTTAGGGACCAAGTAACCTTTCCTATAAATCAGGCGGTGTACTGCAAGGAAACAACCCGTATAAATGCAGGCCTAAATCACGGCTTGACAACCTTATACTAGAAGGGATTTTAGTTCAAGAGGAGCTCTCTTCTAGCCTGCCTATCGTCTTCAAATAAACGAACATTTCATGTGTTGTAATATGTTTCAAATGGATACTTACACCAACGTTCACAAAGTTAAAAGCTCCACAAATCACTTGTTTACAAAACGAAATAACACCCAAACGTTTACGACCTTTTATCAATACATAAATGGTGTTTAATGAATTTAATTTAGTTATTAACACTATTAATATAATTAATTTAATAAACATGTTTTTCTTTGCATAAATTTGGATTTACTAATATTATTACATCTATGTTACATGGTAAATTAATTTATTTTAAGCGTACTGTTGTTAATTAATTATTTATAATGACGACGTTGGAAGTTTGTGTGTAAACTTTGTAAAGAAGCAGCCAAGTGATTATGGCATGTCTTTCTGGTACAACGGCTCTACTTATAAATTGTAAATTAATCACCCTGTAATTACATGATTTATGTCGGTGCCAACTTGGAAAACAAGCCAATGAAAAGTCACGGATATTTATCCCGCAATAGTGTGTTTAATAGTTTCACACTTTGTATCTTTGCTAATTTCAATTTAATTTACTAGCTTTCAACGGTTAATTACCTTTTCTTTTATTTTTCATGTTTAAGTTCTTTAATTTAGTTTTTAATTACTATTTCTTGAATATTAAATAAATAAATAAACATTAAAAAAAAATATCATAAAATATTCATATCTTTCCAGTTTTCACTAAAATCCGTGGAATAAACCTAAACCTATTGAGTATTTTCCAAATGTATTGCCTAATATTTATCATCCATCAACCTTTTCCTTTCAACAAATAATGTGTTTAGTTAATGAAAATATAGTCCTCTCCATTCTGAGGAAGAATGTTCTCCTACCTATTCCAGTTTAAACAAACCAATTCCATTTAAACCAACCTATTCCAGTATAAACCAACCCATTTCAGTATAAACCAACCCATTTCAGTATAAACCAACCCTTTCCAGTATAAACCAACCCAATCCAGTTAAACTAACCTATTCTAATTTAAACCAACCTATTTCAATTTAAACCAGCCCTCTGGCTAAGATCATTACTTGCTTTTAATGAAAAGCAGGAATACTGCAATGTCTGGCCAGAAAGAAATTAAAATTATTCCAATTTTTTTTTAATAACTTGCGTGTATTTGAAACAGAAACGAATTTTCCTTTTATTAAAGATGAATTAAATTCTACTTCATTGGGTTATGCGGGAACGTGAAGAATGACGGAAAACGAAGCAATAAAAAAATAATTTTGGAAAAATGACAAAGTGAGAAAGCAAAAAGCAATATTTTTAATTATTAGAAAAATTGAAAACGGGGATGTACTAAAAGCTTAAAAATTACAGGGGTTTAAAAATCATGGATTTTACAAAATAATATGACTTCCAAGTTACAATGTTACAATTATAAATTTCAATATTAAACATTTAAAATTATGACTTTTTTAATATTATTTATATCGAGACGTAGTTTTGTTTGAGAATCTTCCACTCAAGTAAGCTAGTAAAGGGAAGAAATTGAATTTCCGGAAACCTATATTCGAAATAAGATATAAAGAGTATATCACAAAGCGTATTCGTGCAAATATAAAACAAGGATATTTTTACACCAACTTCAATAAACTTTCAGGCACTAAAAAATAATTAAATTTGGATTTTCCATATAAAACGTAGTAAATGTTATATAAAAAGTTAAATTATTTACACATATTATAATAATGTAATTATTTACATAATATTAGAAACAGTGTCATCTTCCTATCATATGTAAAATTGTAAAATTGTATACACATTATATTAAACAAAAAAATAACATGGAATATTGAAAATAATTGATAATATTCATTCTCATGCCAAGTTAATATAATTCATATGAAAAGTTACATTTCAAGAAAAAAATAGATAAAGATCAATCACACATGGAAAAGTCAGTCTCGATCAACCAAACTAGATGAGACGTTCATTTTTCAAGAAATTATGTTAGATTGAGATTTGAGTTGTTGAGGTTCGGTTAATTAGAAATTATCGCTAATAAACAAAATGTACCATTAAACATTAAAACTTTAAGAAAAATGGGATCTGAAAAATAAATGAGTATTGTATAAAGTAAGAAAAAAATGTATACAAGGGATACTCACAAAAACAGGTTTATGGGTAGAGGCGGCCATAGGGATGGATAGTTATAGGTGAAAGTAAGTAAGTGTACGAATTTTGCTCATTTATTACTTTCTTTCTTCAATGCCACTTCATCATCCCAAGTTTTCTTCCCTTTCCTCTTTTTTTCTGCACTTTTGCTTCCCATATCTGTTGTACTTATCTTTGCTGCTACATTCGGTTAATGTGTCCATTTTCTACAGATTTACTGACGTCATTCATGATTAATATGAAGAGTATCGGGGTTAGTACGCCTCCTTGTCTTAACCCATCGTTTATATCAGTCCCTGATTGCAGATTATGTTTCTTATAGGCTTTCATAGGCTTTGGATACAATGCTTAATAGTGTGATCCCTCTTTAGTTTGGGCAGTTCTGATTGTCTCCTTTCTTAAATATTGGTATTATTATTGCAATCCCCTAGTCAGTTGATACTTTTCCTTGATTTCATGCTTTATTAAATAAATTTGTAACTAACCCTGTTCCTTCATTTCCTAAATTCTTTACTATTTATGATGTGATATGGTAATGTGTATGATAATGTGATATTGTCCGGGTGATTTTCCTTGTGTATGATCTTCTCTGAATATTTATTCGTCTTCTATACTATTGTCTGGCATATAATTTTTCTCTTCATTTCTTGTTTGGTCTTTTTCTTTAGTTAAAAGCTCTTCTTCCCATAATTTCTGCCTCATCATTATCATTTGGCTGGTTTTTGATGTCGCATATTTTATTGCTTGTTGTTTTCCTTTCCTTAAGTTTTTAAGTAAAGTTTTGGATTATTCCTGCTGTTTGTTTTCATTTTTCTGCCGAATTCTCCACAAGATTGGCTCTTTTCTCCGTTGATCACCTCTTTAACTTTTATTCTTTGTTGTTTATATTTTTCTTATTCTTCTTCTGTTTTACAACCCAGGTACTTCCTTCACAGTTTTTTCTTATGTTTTCATATTTTATATCTTGATTCCACTCATCACTTCTATATCTTCCTTTTATTCATTCTTGTTATTCCACATGTTTTTCTACTGCTTTCAGGATAATTTGTTTTCGCGCATTCCATATTTGTTCTAGTTCCATGATTTCCCTGTCTTTTATTTTATTTATCTTTAATTCCACTTCCTTTCTAAATTTGCTATTTCGGGCTCTTGTAACTTGTATGACCTGATTAACTCTTTTCTATTTTTTGTCTGCATTTCATTTCTTTTGTTTTCTTGTTTTTCTAATTGTCATTGTTGCCTCCAGCATATAGTGATGAAATTTCTGCACTTCTTTTAACATTAAAGTCCAAAAGTCGTCTTCTAAACTCTCTATTCACTAGAACGTAATCTATTATAGATCTAGTATACTTGTACGTCTTTGTGCATAAAGAAGGTATTTGTGAAAATTATTTTCCATACAGAAATCATCTCCATACAGCACTAATAAATACATCAATTCTTTCATTTTTTTCCCCCACTCGACTATTAAAATCTCCTGGTATTTATAATTTTCTCTTTTTCTGTTTCAACGATATCCGTTAATTTTTCCCAGAATTCTTCTTTTTCTTTGACTGTATCATCTTCACTTGGTCCATATGCTATTACTATTGTCGGGAGTATAAATGTAAGATACAAAAAGGCTAAAAATTTGTAACTAGGAATCGACAAATAAATTAATACAAAATGCCTTAGGAAAATTTAACACAGCATAAAATTTTTCAAAAAGACTTATTTTCAGATGTCACTTTTTTCCAAATAAGTGTTATCTTTTTGAAAAATAATTATAATACAAAAACAATAATGTTTATGGATATAAAATTAAAAATAAGTAATATAATGTAATTATTATCCCTATGCCCAGCTTTGCTACTAAATAAACATCTAACGTTTTCTTAAGTGTTTTATATCCAAGCCATAACAGTAATTTTAGTACAGTAACCCTTAATTAAATCCAAAATTAATTTACAACATAAATAAAACACTTATTTTATGGGTCTATTTTAGTTTATCTTAATTCGAAATTATTTTGTACAAACAGTAGCAATTTAACGGTTTGATGTATATGCATCATTATACGTTTTATAACCGAAAAGTAATAACTTTACAAAGTTATATCCAGCGCACCCCTTTGTAATCTTTTCGCAGACACATTATAATAAATGCAGTACGTCGGAAAGGATGTATACTCTTTTAAATTACAGACTTTTAATTGTATTAAAAACGATTTTTTATTACTAACAATATCAAACCACAACAATGGAAAGTTGGAAATTGTGTACGACTCTCAACATAATTAAATAAAATTTATATTTGTTTTAAATCATGAAAATTGTATTTAGCACCATATTGTAAATTTGGATGAGCAATTAACCTCAATTAGTATTCGATGTTGATAAAATCCGAGTTAAACTGGGAGAAATAAGAGAAGGAGTAGAAAAGTGAAATGATTAATTACTTTATCAATCAAAATCCTAAAGCAGTAGGCCCTTCTAGCTCCACAGAAAACCACTTTAATCGTTTACATTTGACTTCTGAACACAATTTCATTATTATTAATGGATGTATATTTCACAATTCTCTACTTAGTAAGATTCTGTGTGTCAATTCCCATCTTTAATTTGATAAAACTTTCCGAAAGTATTTCCTTTTTCATAAATTCGAGTAAACAAATTTAGAGAAGATACATCACATCTGTCATTATTATATTCGAAACATAATACGAAATATATTGTAAGTAAGATAGATTGGATGTCAAAGTTACGAATGAAGTAAAATTCATGAAAGTTTCGCTAAAATATAAAATCATAAGTAAATAGTAATAAACCAACTATAAAAGCGGTGGAAGTGAAGACAGACTGTTTGGGGAGTAAATCCATCAATAATTCAGTTCTTAATCTGACGGAAAGTAGGTACTAAAGCTGGATCCGGATTAGTTTATAGTATGTATTACCAACATTTTAATATTTTTCCAAACAAAAACTTTTATTAATATTTACATTATTTAAACTCAAAGCAGAAAATCTATTCGTTTATTTTTTTACAAAGTAAACAATTATTGTTTGATGTTACAGAAATCAATTGTTAGAACGTTACAATATAAATATCAAAACGCCTGTGGATATCTGGATGGATACGTTATAACACATTATTGTGAATCGAACAATGATATGAAGTTGATTGAATACACAACAGAATGGTTACCCCAATTGTTGAAACTTTGACAAACAATTAAGCTTTGTATTGTTCTAATATAGAAACGAGTTTCAGCTAACCATTTATCGCCTAACCAATAATCAATCTAGCTGCAAATGTACATACAATTATGATATTTACATTTAACATTTTATTTTTATAAACATTTTGATTGTGTTTTATTAAGTAGAGTTCCACTAACTTTATCACAACCTATTATAGGACACATTATTGATAGCTTCTAGCGTTTTCATTTAAATTAGCACCAACACTATACTCGTTGGTTAATATAATACGACCCCCGAGCCATATTTCCTAACCCTTTGTGTATATTGTATATTGTTTATCCATACCTGTCGACAAAATGCTTGAGCCAACATTTTGTATTCACATTCCATATTCTTTAAATATTTATCTCACATGTTCTTTCTCCTGAACCAAGGAATTCTTTCTTACATTATAAAAATACTCGTTATATGAACGATCTCAAAACCAATTAATTTTAAATATTTCGTTATTTTACTGAAACCTTTTAATTTTACCTTTACTTGCATAAAATTGAAAAATGCAATTTAATCATACCTGTATATGATATTTTCTTCGTACAAGTTCTCGAAAATTTATCTAAATATAAACAATATAAATCATATGAAACCACACAAAAACATAGATGTCAAATTACAGAAACTGATAAAACAATTCTGCAAATAAAATTTATTTAAAAAAATGTCATTTTATAAATACTAATGAAAAAATATTTAACGATTTTAATGGCTTTTTCAAATGTAATTTTATTTTCAAATTTCACCTTTTTTGTTAATATTCTTTGCGCCGTTAAGAAATCAGGATTGGAAAGTAAAATGATAAAAAATATTTCGCCAACTTTAAATCCGAAAAAATAGCAGTTTCATTAATCTGTTGGAAAAGCAATTAAATGGTAATTAAATTCATTTTAAAATAAATTTCACTAATTTCAGTAATAATTAAGACATTATTTATAACGATCATATGTAGTGCTTTTATTTAAATACTTCTTGGTGTGTGACATATTTATTTGTATACTAATTTATATTAAGACTCATGTGAAAATTTTGTAAATATGTGTTGTACTGTTGAAAGATCTGCCAGACATACTCCCTGAAAATCTTTGTTCCATCATTGCATATTTGTATTCACATTTGCATTCCATCATTGCATATCGTTTCTTCAATAAAAAATAATTAAAAACAGAATGCATAAATATTAAATAATAATCATCATAAAATACATATTTATGGAATGCCGGAATTTATGTTTCTTGCCAGATTACAGAAAGCAATTTTGTAAATAACAACTTTTTGTAATTTCTACTTATATCATGTTTTATAAAGGTTCATTCTAAAATAGGTCCTGATATTTTAACAGTTGATAGCTGACCTTAACCCAAATCAAAATCCGCAAATCGGCAGTGCTATATTAATTTTAAATTTTCGAAAAATGTCATTTTTTTGGATGGGCATTCGGTTCTAAGTACGGTCCTGTGTACATTTCAATATGCGTCGCGTTGAAAATCAACTTCCTTCGGCGGGAATAACACGAAATCTTGCAAAACAAGATAATTCGATAATTCAGCTATTACCTGTTAAAATATCATGATCTATTTCAGAATGACCCTTTATATTGCCTACATATGAAATTTATATTTGATTGCATTTTTAATTCTTATTAATTTTATTTATTTATTTTAAAAGTTGATTATAATTGAAGAAAAAAAAGAATTCTGTTATAAGCAGTTCGATTAAGTTACTTACAAATTGATGTAATATTTGAATTGTTACTAATTTAACTTTTCAAAGTGTTTGATGATTAAACTTATTATATTGGTATATTACGTATTGGGGTGTTTATGATATCTACTTAAAGCTTCAACCCATTGTAAAAGTTATTGCTTAGTTTTAATTCATTTTTGCGTAGAGAATATAAAATTACTGCTATAAACAGTAAAAGAAAATTTAAGAAGTAAAATAATTTAATAATTGAGGTAACTCAAAATTACCTTTTTAACATTGTCTTCGAGCTTTAAGCTCTTAATATTAGCAAAGCTTTTTCTTTACAAAAGATGACAAATAAGTATCTAAGTGACGATATTCTACTTTGTGTATAAATGCATTAGCAGCCAAATATTAATAATCTCACGAAAAGTTTCCATCACAGCCAACGTAGATCGTTATCGAAGCTTTGACAAATAACCCACTCTAAAAGAATACACTTTACGCAGCGCCCTCTCTGTGCTCGCTTCCGCCTCTGTGCATGCTGCATCGATTCGTCGTCGTTCATTCAGTTTGCTTCACAGAACATTTCAATCTTGCCTCTACTCACCCTCTTTTGACCCATTACCACCCATAATTTTACATCCTGTCAGTAAATTCAAAAACACTGATATCCTACTTGTCAGACTAATTTTATTGCTAAATTCATCAACAAATTATTAAATTTATTAAAACTTTTTTTCAAAATTTATACAAAAGTTATATACACAGTTATTTATAATTTAAACGCGTCGACCAAAATAAACAAACACCTCAAAACTTGGTCGATTAAATATTTAAAGAAGTTGTTTGTTCAGTTCGTGTGTATTTCCGAATGTTTTATTGATACTGTCGATTTCACATCTTACTTTGAAACACGTAAAATCGAAACGTCGAGGCAGGAAAGGAAACTTTAACGAAAAATTTAAAAGATTAATTTGCCACCAGTTGCCTGCTGAACCAATATTGTTTATAAACAATTGACACGATTTCCCCTTTCAACAGGGTGAACTTGAAACAACTTTTATCTCAAGGACTCTACAAATGTTTTATTACATGCTATAAAAATAAACGCTATCTATGTTTTCAGAACACTGAAAGACACTATTTAATGAAATTAAAGAAGTTCTAAACGCCACGTCAGTCGCATTTTCAAATCATGACAAATGTAATATTTCTATATTTTCTCACCCTACCCTATTATATTCAGTGTTATGACTATATTTGTAGTAATTTCTTTAGAAATTCGAAACGATTCAATTTACGAATTTCTTATTTATCTCGCGATGTAAATAAAAAATAAATAACGTTTATAGAATTTTTCATTAAAGACATTGTTAAAGTTTCTTAGTTTCGAAGATATAAACGGAACGGAACTACAGCAGTTAAAACAGAAAAAACGTAATTAGAAAAATCAATTATTAAAGTTATTTTCAATTATGATACTCACGAAGAAAAACACCCGGGTCGGTAAAATGAATTCCTACAATTCTAAAACAGTAATTGAAATTCAAGACACAAACGTTTCCAATTCTTGAAATAAATGGAGGAACATTTCCTAATTATATTAACCCTACGATATTGCAGACAGTATAAAGAAAAGCGAAAAAATGTGACGCAAAATCGACAAAATCGTCCTGAAAACGTTTTAAAATTATACACATTATTAAAACATACAAATTTTAAAGCAAGAGTCTGAGTATTTTACTTATAATTAAAACGTTTATGTTCAAAGTTTTGAAAAAGTGTCCAAACAAATCAAGTAGAAATTACTAAAATTAGGGATGGTCTCCTTCTGCGTCGTCTTATTTAATAGGAAGGCGAACTTTTAAATTGCAGTTTACCTGTTAAATTCTTTTTAGCTTTTTTTTATTTAAGGACTAAGACTTACCAACTTCGAATAGACGGAATTCTGTATAAGATTCACAAAGTACACGAAAAGAAAACTTCCATCTATTTATAAAACAATGAGAATTCTTACGGATGAGAATAAACATTTATGAGTTGTTTCCTTTTATCTTTTTTTCCGTAAAACATTTTCATTCGGAGACATTTTCTAGAAAAAAATGACTATTCAAATTATGTGTATCGTAAAAATGCAGAAAACTCGAATGAAATAAATTACATTTTTATTCGAATTTATTGTGCATACATGTAACCTTAAATTTGTATCATTCAAACACATTTAATTGTTTACAATAGTAACTTAATTTTATATTGTATAGTTTGAAGAATAGAAATTTTCGTTAAAACCAGCAATTTGAAACAAAATGTTCCTTGTTGAAATTTAAGTTTTTCTATCTGAAACTTTTCCAAGGTAAGATAATACAAGGCTTTTCATGATAACGGCATTCAAAATCGTTCAAACCTTAGTAAAGTTTATAAGTTTTTATCAAGACCCCATGTTTAAAAAAGTTTCTTGTAATCTGCGTAAAGAGATGCATTCTTTATAAACAAAACTTCAAATTATTTAGAAGTTCACAAACATAAAATTCTTTTATTAAAATATTTTAACTTATGAGTAAATTTCTTAACTATTTAAAGCGTTATGTTTAATTCACAAATGAATATAATTTGGCAAATTCAACAATTCGTTGGTTTTTCCCCAATTAAAGTATCGTATTTACAAATTGTATTTATGTGTCATTAGCAACTCCAAAAATGTACTAAATCGTACCAAGACTTAAAATTCTATTTAAATTTTGGCAAAGCTCCAAACTAATAAGCATATGTTAATTCAGATAAACAATAATGTGCAAAATGAATATTTTCGCAATATACGTTTTTTTTTTTAAACGAAACCCATCCATCTTGTAAGCTTAAAACATAAAAAGGGCCACGTTGTCATTATTTAATTTAACTTCTAAGAAACAATTAGTCAGGAACGTGACGAAAATTAAATGAAATTAAAGTGAACTTTTTGAATGAATCTAACGTTGATACAAATGGGTTTAAGTTAATATTGCATAATGAAAATTCATTAAATATAAATTTAACTAAAATGTACGCAAATTCCATCTCATTAATGTATGTATGTATGATTTATTTAAAAAGTATGAATTAAATTATGTAAATTAACTGACGATATAAATATAAATTCCTATCCTCGTCTATATGTCAGCAAAATATTTTACACAAATATTTCAATAAAACAGAAACAATAAATCAAAATAATTCTAATTTCTTTTTTTAAAGATATTTTATAAAATTAATTTATTAAAATTTTATTTGCAGAAAACTGTGGTTGTAGAATTTGATATAAAATGTTATTTCTTTATATAAGTAGATGTCAATATTGATAAATGTCTAGCGTTATTTCCTTCAACTTGATATGAATATCATATCGCACCATGTGGAGAAATTTCTTTTTCTTCGAAGGAACTCATGTTATAAATATATTATTACTTATCCCCAGCCTCAAGATATTCCGTCAACTTCCTTCACTGCGATGAAAACGGGCGACTAGGGTGAGTTGGTATTATAAAATTGAAAATTACATTACTTGCCAATTTTCAGGGAACACAATGCCTTTAAATAAAAGATAGCTTAATTCAAAATATTCGCAGAGGGTTTGTTAGCAGATTTTGATGGTTTTAATATTATAGGGATATGAATCCACTTTTTTATACAGAGTAGGAAATGTTACTCATTAATTTTTTTTGTAATACTTTTATTTACAAAGCAACTATTTTGTTAAATAATTAACATTAAATAAATAATACTTTTAATTAACTCAAAGTAAATTTCATAAAATTAACAAAGCAGTAACAAATGAGCTATAAAATTTCTCACATATAAATGAAAAATCTTAGATCCATCGTGTAAAAGAAAGATAAAGACTTTGTTGTTGTTCAGGATAATTATTTAAATTAAAACTTAAGAAATATTTTTATTAATTGTCTGTTTCATAAAAACATTTTCAAAGAATTATTCAAATTTTATGTATATTTCATTCGGGAAGATAAATCATTTATGATAATTAATTTTTTCGTAATAAATTAATGCATAATTGATACACTTTTATTGTGAAAGTTTTAAAGTTTCCATCTAGGGATTTACAGAGATAATCTACTGTAAATACAGACTTATTTAGTAATTCCCATAACAAAACGATGAATATGTATAAAATAAATGTAATAAGAGCGTAAAATATTCATTTAAAATGAAGGGGTGAAGTAAAGAGATTTTTAAAGAATTCTTAATTGGAAAATTTCTGTCGACTACCAAATAATAATATAGGTATAAATGAAATTTCTTTACGTATATAAAGTGGAAGGTGCAAAGTTTCAAACATACAGCAGACAGCAGCAACACTGACTTAAAGAATATATTAACGCCAGCACCAGCTAGAAAGGAAAATTGAACTCACTCCGTTTTTAACGTTATTAAATTAGGGTTGGTTCGCTCATCATCCCTGTTTCCTTCCTTTTTCTTCTTTACTTTCCACCCTGTTTCTATAGAATAATATAACTTTTACTAAACTTCACCAATATTGATTACCATAAATATGTAACTACAACATTCATCTACAATTAATCCTCTTCTTTAACTTTTCAATTAAAATCACAGAACAAAGATTTTGAAACAACCTATTTAATTTACAATAAAGTAAAATTTTCATAAAATATCTACTATATAATTTCAAACTAGCATATTAAAGCTGAACACAAAAAATACTTTATATAATTAACCATTTTCAGAAAAAAAAATGTTTTAAATAATATCGAAATCCACACAAAAAATTAAATTAAAATATTTACTTTTGAAAAAATTACTAAAGCACTTTTCATCATAGATCGCTGGTTTCCGAGGCTGTTGTTAAATATCTTGGCAGCAATCCCTAAACCGTCCTGAAGTTGTCCATTAGTGCAGCGGACGAAACGTCATTTTTCTAATAATTAATTACAAATATTAAAGTAAAAATACGAAGATTAATTTCAAAAAGAAAACGTTCGCTAATCATTTTTATAAATACAAATTTTTAATAAAACTGTGTTCATAATATTCCATAGTTTTTTATTATAATTCTTTTAAATAAATTGAACAAGTTGTAAAAGGACGATTTAAACAAAAATTCGGTTAAATAACGTTCTTAAATTTTAAGAAAAGAAATTTTATACTGCAATAGACTAAATTGAATTGCTTTAAGGTGGTGGAATTGGTATCTTATAAAGGAAAATGCTAAGGCCTTGGGGAGTAATTAGAATCTGTTTTCACGAGGCAGAATATCAATATCTGTCTCACTCGTAACGAATTTATAAATTAAATTGTTTTTATATGATTACATCGAAATTCTCGTTTTACAATTTATTCTTGCAGCATTTATTATATATATATAAAATTATTTTTCACCTCAAAAATAATACATAATTCTGAGAAGGGCTGTGTTGTATAGAATATTTTGCAGCTTATATAAAACCTCTGAAATATTTGGGACCAAAGGAGCATATCTCAGTTGATACAAGAAAAATGGTCGCCATGGGTACAGTTCTAACGCCAATACGGACTTATACTGCTCATGAAAAACGTCGAACGACGAGGAAGAAAACTGTCATAAAAATTCGCAAAGAATTGTTCTTCTAAAAATAATTATTAGATAATTATAAACAAATATTTTTGTTTCAAATTCTTTGTTTGTGTATTTCATCCAATGCCTTTCAGTTTTTTTTCTAGATACAACTGAATCATTCAATTGTTGAAATTTTATTACATATCGAGATACGACTAAATTGGTTTGCCATCAATTTTAGAATGAATAGATTAATTTATCTTCCAAAGTCGTTTCTAATAAAAAGCTATATCCATTTCCTCAACTCTTTGTGTATACATCTACGTATACAAAGGTCGTTAATGTGTATTCTGCAGTAAATAATACATCACTCCACTTTCAGCTAACTTAATTTTACACCAAGACAGGTTCATTTTCCTCCTTACTGTATTGCTTTTACCTCGTCTAAGCAAGCATTCCTTAGAGAAACGAAAATATTCACAATATCATGCAATAATTTATTTTTATTATGTAATATAAACACCGGTTCCTTTCAACGTGAAATGAATAATGTACCAATTTGTAACAAAAAATCAACTTTTTATACATAAATAATTTGAATAGAAAATATTTGCCATTAAGTATTCAACCGTTTCATATTATAAATACACAGGTCATTCTTAAATGTGTCCCACTTTTTTAACAGGTGATACCTGACCTTAACCGAACTAAAATCCGCAAAAACGGCGGTCTTATCTTCATTTTAAATTTTCGAAAAATGTAATTTTTATATGGGCATTCGGCTCTAAGTACGGTCATGTGTCCATTTGTCCATTTGTGTCCGTTTGTTTCGCGTTGAAAATCAACTTCCTTTGGCGGAAATAACATGAAATGTTGCAAAACAACCTTCATTGTCGACAATCAAGCGTTATTGTCATATTTTACTCAAAATTTAAAATATTTTTTTCTGGCACACCCTTCTATATATCTATATAAATAGGACCGTCATTTTTGCTTATTTGGTCAGCCTGTTAAAAAAGTGGGACACATTTCAGAATAATGTATGTTTATATTAATATCTTTTGTTGATCAAATAAATTGAATATTAACTCCCAGGTTATTATGATTATTATTTGATGCTTTGATTTTTATACATTCACTAAACAGAAATCAAGGCATTGTAACAAATTAATATAATTCTAATACCATTTAGGAGTTCCTCCGGGTTCGTACTTGGGACCCATTTTCTTTTTAATTTTATTGGTGATGTTACAGGCTATACTATTACACTATTTTAATAGAAATGTAATAGTGTATTTTTTTAGCCGCTATATAATTATAATGTTTTTAATCAAAGAAACTTATGATAATTACCAATGATAATTTTAGTAATTGTTTTCCATTATAGAATGTACACAGAGAATTTATACCTATTTGTTATGTAAATATCTGGGTACATTTAGTTTAAATAATTAATACAAAAATAGACCGATAAAAATAAAATATATATATATATAAGAAGTAAAATATATATATATATATATATATTTTATTCTAAAAATGATATGGAAATGATACGAAAAAAAAGATAGATAATGGGCATTGTATGATTTTATTAATGTGTTTGGTTTGAAATAAAATTGTAAAAATTTTATCAGTTGAACGCGTAACGTGACGGGTTGTGTCACATAGACACTTTTTCAATATCAGGCTGTGGTTAGGTCGTAGACCACTAGTGCACAAAAATTTGCTGATTTCGTTCACAATTCTGGTGACAAGTGATATGAGGCGACAAAGGGAACGAATTGAATTACAGAGAACGTGTCCGCGATTTGGAGCTTCGATTGATAAAACCGACAGCTCAAATGACGATTTGTCGACATACCGTTAGAGGTTAACTACAATATTATATTGACTATATTGCATGACTACATAACTAAAAATTTTTTAGTATTAATTGTGGTAATACAATTAATACTATAAAATTTTAATTTTAAAAATGTCGTTCCTAATGACAATGTTCGTTAATTTTAAATAAACCAAATTTACACTAATAAAATTATTCCCATCCCATCCCAACATTTTTATTTACATTTTCAAATAATGGGCAATATAATATGTATATCCTCGATGACACTATAATTCCATGTAAGCTATGAGCTTTTAACTAAAGCAATTAAAAATACGAATATGTTTTGTTTAATATTGTAATATTTCTATATATTTTTAATTGTATTTATTTGTAATTTTATTGACTTGTTATCAAAAAGTTTAATTTGAAAATTTTATCCCGACAACTAGATAAAAATCATAACTTCGTGTTTAAGAAAACCTTATAAAATTATATATTTTCTCATACAAGCAGAAGAAAAGCCAGACGAAGTTCCAATACAGAATCAAATCAAATAATAATCGAATCAAATATTACTTGATTTATAAACTTTGTTTGAATGATGAAAATGCAGATAAAGGAATTCAACAATTCTTGCGTGGAATTTAAATTCACTGGTAAGTTATTGTTTGACTTTTTTTTATGTTTAACGTAATTGCTAAGAATATATTGAAAATAAAATATCCAAACCACAGACTTGATTTATTTTATTTATTTAATTAACAAAAACGAAAAAAGTTTCTACGAATATTTTTATATAAATATATTGAATTTCAAGAATATGAACATTTAAACCTGCTAAATAAAACAATTTTTTTTAGGTTATTACTACTTATTAGGTTTGCATAAAAGCAGATTGGGAAACACATACAATTTTTAAAAATGCAACATTGTTTTGTTAAGTCTGAAAAATTTGGTAATTTATAAAATCTTCAAAATATTAATTCTACATGCTACACTAGTTATTATTTTTATTTAAAAAACTTGAAAGGTTCATAAATGAAGAAATCAAATAATTGGATAATGTGAAAATACAACATTTTTTTATCCGAAAAATTTTCTACAACTGAATTTATTAAACATCCCAACCTTGTATTTTTAAAATTTTGTTTTCCAAATCATTTTCCATATACAATAAACTGTGAAAACTGAAAAATGTTGGGATGTCGAATTATTGAGATATTAAATTTTTAAACTAAGCTTGGGTTGGACTGATTTAGGACTAGACTTATTTACATTTAATTTCTTGATCTTCCTTTGTTTTTCTCATAGTTTATGTATTTGCTAGTTAATTGTTATTTTCTTAATATAAAAGAAATATGGCCAGCTTCAGAGTTGAGCTTGATTGTGGTTCTGCGTTGGGTGCATTTTAGTTTTGTTTTCTCACTTTTGCCAACAACAACAATTTATGCTAGTTGTAATTAGAAACAATTTAAAAAGATTTTTATCAATATTAATCAATTAAAATCTATTATGCAATAAAATGTTATTCAGTAAAAAAGGGTATCTAAATACGTATAAATTAAATGATTATTATAAGAAACGTTGCACTAAAGTTCCCAAAAAACTGGCATCTTGTACAGTATAGAAATTTGTAGTTTAACCCTTAACTGGGGTCACCTGTGACCCCAGCGCACAATGCAGCAATGTTATTATTGGTAACACCGCCTTGTACATTCCAGTAGCTGCACCTTTCCGTATCGTTTAGCCTGACGCGTTTACTTATTGTGTCTATAGTTTTGAAAATATAAATAATTGGGGTTAAGACCCCCAAGATATCACTTACGTCACTAGTTTGAAACGAAACTTGGCGCGTAAATTCTTAATCGATGAAGAATTGGAAGACATAGACATCTCTTCAATCTTTCTAGTCCAACTCCTGTCTCATTCATGATCCTCCACCATCTTCTTCCATTTTCCTTGTCCTCCTCATGGTTCACCTGCTCACATCTCGTCCACCAGTGCATCCATTTTTACTTTTACAAATAAATGAATTCTACAACTCTGCCAAACAGGGGTTGACAGTTTGCACCAAAAATGCACAAACTAATCTTGCGATAGAAGAAGTCGTAGATGGCCTCTAACAATGTTATATGCAATGCTGAATATTTCCCTGAATATTTTCGTTATCTTGAAAGCAGCTAATCCGGGAAATAGAATGACTCGAAGAACATTTGCTTTAGAAAAGATTGATAAATCAACATTTGTGAGAGCGACTAAATAAAATATCAAACGACCTAAAATGTCTTATCGAGAGAATTTTGCAAACTCCTCGTCCAGCTCGAGAAGTCAACGTCCCACCACCTGCAAAAAATGAGATGTTTTTTGTGTCCCAAGACAGAAAATATCCAACAAAGTGCTGCCAATGTAGGAAATCCGTCTGCAAGCAACATTTTGTACAGAAGATTGTCTGCAGCTCTTGTAATACAGACCAAATGTAAGCAATATTTTGTTATTAGTTTTTTATAAAATTTTTTATAATAATTTTCTTTACCAAAAAAGCATTTGCCACCACTCAGGGGCAGCGCCAATTCGGTTTAGGATTTCTTAATCGGACGTCTTAAAACGCAGCGTTTCTTTCTTACGAAATTTCTAAACATTAGTTTTAACGTTGTTTCAGATTTTTTTATATAATGTCTTCATTAAAACCCAACCTAACCTATAAAAGTTTCTAATTTTATTTTTTCCATATTTTTTTAGTCATTTTAATTTGTGGTCCGTTGTGACGCCACTATACCAGATTGTAAAAAAAATATACCAGTTAAGGGTTAAGAAAAAATGAGATTTTTAGTCCCAAACAATTGGAAACATCAATCGCTAGCATTTAAAACCCGACAATCACAATGCCCCGACGTCAATATTAAAATAACGACGATAATTCGCAAATACAAGCATACATACAACCATGCAAAAGAAAAGCGCTGTATCATCGATTTGTATCGCAGTTAACTATCTATGTAAAAAGCTTAGATTTTGCTCATAATTTATGTTGCGACGCCCTTTAATTTAGATCACCGTGAGCATTAATTATCGTGTCCGTTGTTGCGACATGACAATACAAATGTTAACTCACTTCCGAGACAAGGCCATTTTGTGTGTAAATTTTTTTTCTTAAATGGGAATGTTATAAAATGGAGACTAGAATAAAACATTGCCTTTTTTTAACTTTTCCACGCGCATTTATAAACCATCAGAAACCCTGAATAAATTGAATATGAAATTGAAATGATTGTTTTATTTTTCCAGAAATTTCAGTAATTTAATAGTAACTACAGATAAAAAAAAAAATGTTTTACAATCTTTAACAAAGAATACTAGTAAGTGAATAAAACTGACGGTCTTTGTGATCACTTGCAGGGATATCAAGTTGCACTTAGCGCCTGTCAAGGGCCTCACGTTACATTCCATTACTGGTTAAGCAAAAAAAAAAAAACTCGCTAATGAATGTGTAACATAACGACACAAAACCAACTCGCACCAAAATGATATACGGAACATGCATTCTAGACAATGGTGCTTCTAATGAATATGATTTGCATATCTTCCTCGTTACTTTGTGTTGGGTTATGTCGTGAACTATGTAAGTATTCAGGCCTCCGCTTTTCATAATTAACTTAGCCTAACTTGTCACGTTTCAGGATGTACCTATAACATCAATATCATTCACTAACTCTTCTTGATAACTCATTAAACCTACATTTGAACCTAAATAACTCACACTGTTTTAGCGACGCTTTAAAATATATTCATGGTATAATTAATTCGAACTATATTAAAAGCAATAATATTAATGACGTGAACTTGATGTTAATATGTAATTTGCAGTTATAAATAGTTTAATTTAACGTAATTAAATAGAATAATTTAATAACTATAATAAATTACAAGTGTTTTAGGTATATATTTTAGTGCACAACGTAAAATTAATCTACTAGTCAGGATGTTGTAAGACGACGTTGGCGGAATTACAACAAAAGAGTAAATTTCTCGGAAAATTATTGTTGTATGCACAACATTAACGTAAATTATTTTTAGACAGAACAACTTGTTTGATCTAATAAATTATTTTTTGCAATTTAATTTGAAACATAAATCCGTGTTATTTATAAATTTGCAAAATAATTTAAATATTGATTGTAAATTATTCTGAAACATGTTTGCAATAAATTCGATATCTTAAAATGAATATGAAATGAGTTAAATAATTTGTGATTCAAATGAAGTAAATTTTCTGAATAGGTTTGTAATCTAAAATTAAATAAATCGGAGAGTCTCAATCATTATTAAGTTAATGTGAATGTCACTTAAATGCATTTACATTTACATTAAACGAAGTACCGATACTTGATTGTTAAATTTGAGCTTTTAATGTAAATCATCAACGTGTAATAGAAATAATTTAATTCGGTTTTGTGAGAAAATATAACGTCGCTTCGTTTTTAATAAAATAAACGGAAAGAGCAAAGCCCCTACAATATGCTATTTCTATTAGGACATTCGGGACGTGACCAGAAAAGCAAGTAATTAGTTTTATGGCGCCAGCTGTCCTACGCTAGAACTGATCATCCGCGACGGTCTGTGCTCAATTGAGACTGCCGTTATTTCATTGAGTTTCTTTCATTCTTTTACGAGTAAAGCTTGCGACAAAATCGTACAAAATCTTTTTAAAAATTTTCGTAGATTAAGATAAAAAGAAGCATTTTCAGATAGCCTCTGTCCGGAAAGAGGGCGTCGTGGCGGCTCGTTTAAGCAGAAAATCTATCGAATTTCTAGAAAAACTTTGCAGTAAAAACTAAATCAAACCGTGAAAAATATGCAAATGGCGTTTAAAAAAAAATAAGGGCTAAACTTACTCAACTTCGCTAACCGTTGTACATGATTGGGTACATAAAATGAATAATTCAAAAAGTCGATATAAAATGTAATGAGTTCGCTCGATGTTTAAACAATCCAGTATCGATTAAAAGTAAATATCTAGTTGGAAGCGAAGCTGTTGAGATTCAGTTATGCCCATATACGCGACAGTTAATATTTAGTCTGAGCTCACCACAAAAGCGAGATAAGGCGAGGTTACGATATAGAGTAGCCTCCCGTGGGACGGACGCCGAGCTTGAAAATGCTCATAAAAGAATATTTCTTCCTTGGTATCTGAAAGTTGCAGCCCTCTAAACCACAATTGCAGACCTGTGGAGCGATTGTTGATCCTACCGGCACACGGGCAGTTGCCAACCAACGTCCGGCTCTTTAAATTGATCGCTATTAGTGTAGATCACCGCTCCTGCTGTATAGTCCTATCGCTCGCACCAACTGCCGGTGACGAATTGATTTTCAACCTGCCCCGATTCTCGACCACAAATCATAAATAACCGTTTTTACGACAACTCTCATTTAAGATACAATATATATGGAACGATTTTTACATGACATCCAACTAATGATTTATATACATTTTTACAAAGTCATTAGAAATAACCAAAAAGATAATTTATTTAGGTAACCAATTTTACACATGCATGTCAATATTAAAAAACTCTCATAATTACACTTTATTTATTCTAAAAATTATACTTATTTTTTTATACTTGAGCAAGTTAAAGTAAAAACTTATTTTTAATAAAAATATATTCATTACGACACACAAATATATAAAAATGTGTTTCGATATCATTTTCAAGTGATAAATATATTTTAAAATTGATATATTTTACTATATAACATATAACCCATTAAAAAACGCATTAGTGTGACGTCAAAAACGAGCACAAAATTTAAACTGGAGTCATTCACATTTTGACCGTCTTAAAACTGACCCTTATGGTTCATATAAATAGGTGTCAAATTAAATAGGACAATATTAAATCTGCTGTTATGTATTTATTATAAACATATAAAGTACAAGATTGTTATATGAGCATTATTCAACTTCTAACTTTAT
>JAFFZR010027510.1:0-32776 GCA_018397195.1 Lethrus apterus | reverse complement strand
CTCTTATTAATAATCTAATGTGATGATTTTTAAAACGAAATATTATTGATACGGATAATTAAAAATAATAAAATAAATTTGAAATGTATATAAATTGAATCGAAGAAAGCTTTGATATTTTAATATTCTCCAAAACATGCAGATGGAGCCATTAAGGTTTATAGCATTTGTTAGAAAGAGTCCATTCTATCCAGTAGGTTATATTATCTATGACTGACATCACTGACATCACTGACTGACATCACTGACAATCCTACGTCTCGTCGACCGCAGAATCTAGACGTTAGTGGACGCTCCTTATTAATGCATAAGAACAGTCGCATCTTTTCATGACGTTGCGCGTCTTCGTTTCCCAAGACCTAGAAGAAATCACTGTAAGTGTCTTTACTCACAATTATTCCTTGATAACCTATAGTCTAGGCTAAGGAATAATTGTGAGAAAAGACACGTAAGAATAATAGTCTAGGGCCGGTTGTTTTAGCATACATGGGCCCCACGTTGGGCGCCAATTTTTAAAATTATTAAAATTTACTTATTACAATTTCACAATTCTTAAATGATATTTTGCAAGTTTGGTGGCTAGGACATTTCTACGATTTCCTATTGAAACAGTAACAAAATCAATAACAAAATACCCTAAATTAAGTTGAGATATATTAATTTTATAGGACATTTCTACGATTTCCTGTTGAAATAGTAACGAAATCAGTAACAAAATTCTCTTAATTGAGTTGATATATTAATTTTATGTAAATATTTAAATTGATTTTCGATCGTCAATTTTTCGCACATTTTTTTTTTTACTCGACTATGTAAATGAGCTATACTCTCGAGATCTCGGTTAAGATGCATTAAACACATCAAACTACCACAATCAACGTTAACTTGTTTTCGTACATTCTCGTTTGACGATGTTGCTGAAAGTTTAGTCAGCCGCAATGCATCAGAAATTTACATGTATTAACATGTATTACTGGCGGGTAATGTTTATCAAGTGGCGAAGTACTGAGGGCGCAGATGTGATATTCTATAGCGATTTTCGTTTTGATTTTGCATCATCGCATCGATGAGAAACATGAAACCAAATTTAAGACTCGATTGAATCCTCCTCATTTAACCAATGTTACAGATTTTTCAAATACATAGAAATTGTCTAAATTTCATTTTCATTTGACGTAAATGATTCTTAGATGATTTTTCTATTACAAACGCATTTTTCTTCGTTAAAATAAAAACAACCGCATTGCATGTTTAAAGATAAACCACACATTCGGCACGCTAAAACCACCATTAGCTAAATATATGTATGCACGCCGTATAATTATTATTTAAAGGCTTCGAAACACGTGAGGAAAATAATTTTCAGTTTAACAAAAAAATACTTTCGCAAAGTAAGCCTTCCGACGTTTTGGTTGAAAGTGAGACAACACAATTTTTTTCATTCATTATTTTTTTAATTTTTTAATTTTATTTTATTAATTTTTCATTTGTTTGGGATTCAAAATCAGCATACAAATTGGGTTTATATGGGTGTAAGTTAAATTAAATGAATTGCCTTGGAATTGATATGGCTTGGTTGCTTGTTTGTTGGGTTTGTAGTTTCCTTATTTTGCTTAATTTTTTATTTTTATTTCGAAGTAAACGCCGGGCAATGAGTTTTGTTGCCTCGCAAATGGCGTGAAAACTTTTAAACTTATGGCAGTTTTAAATACACGTAGCCACGTGATAGGACACGTGATATAAGTAAATTTTTAATTTATTTTTATTCGTACGCCCATTACTTTATTTGTTTATTGGCTTATCATGTTCTTGTTTTTTTTTTTTTCTTATTATTATTCATGCTCTTATCCACGTTCACTCGCTTACATTTAAAATAATCTCCAATTTAAATAAAACTCGTCGAAACACCGAATTTCTTTATTTTGCGTTTGAATAAGTAATTTCTAAACGAGCTCCTGTGCAAACAACGTCGTGTATCTGCACCGAGGACTTAACAAGCGGGAAGCTCGCTCCATTCTTTCTCTACAAATATGAAAATGCGACTCGTGCGTGTGTGTGGTTTTAAGAAAATTTGCATAACTCACCTAAGCTGGATGGAAAACTTTTCATCCGTCGGACACGAAATACGAAATTTCGTTTTCGAGGAACTGTTGACTCAAGTCGAAATAATAAACCACTAATTCGGAATAATCGACGCATATTTCTTAATTGAAATTATGATGGATTCGAAGCGATTGTTTTGATACGCGCCCCGTAATTAATAACAAGGATCGACAGTTGATTACGTTTGTTTGCGTTTTTTCCTCGTTTGTTAATTCGTCGTGTTGGGCGCGAGTTACGTAATTGACAAACATTTGTTCAACGAAAGGTAATGAAAACATACGAGGATCGATTTTCATGCGGAAATTGATACTACGGTGGTTTTCCAAGCCACGTTGCGTCGCTACGTTGAACTTATGACGACGATTCGGAACGGACGATTGAACAGCTTTGGATGTATCCCTTGTGAATTTTCACGTGTCTCGTGAGTACACTCTGCGAAAATGGATTTGAACTTAGGTGTCTGAAATGGATTTTTTAAACTAAAGAAATTTGAATTGGCCCTCGGACTTTAAACTGGATAGATGAATTAATAATCTAATCCAAATAAGTATGATTGAAAATTTCCTTCATTTGTAATTTTTTATTAATAACTAGCTAACCCGACAGTCGTTGTCCTGTCATTTTATAAAGTTGATAAATTTGCTGGAAAATGTGAAAATGTGAAAATGCCTTTGAAGCGAACATTGAAATTTTCAATTGATTTTCTCGTCTCCGATTCGTTACACGCGAATTCTGCTCCAATTTATCTGGATTTCGGCAAACAAAAGCGCAATGCAACCGCATGCGTCCCAGAAAGTGGCCGTCTTATGAAAATTGCGAATTGTGTGGCTCGGAAAAGGTAAAAAGTGTAAAGTCGGGCTGTCTTTTCGTCCGTTTGTCCACAAACATGACCGCAAGGGGCTCCGTATATTTATTGCGGCGCGAAAATACAATTTCGAGCCGTAAACTCGTTCGAAATGTAAAATACGGAGACTGAAGACGCTTATTTTCGAAAGACGTGACGGTTTGGTTGCGTCGGGATGTCGGTACGAAAAGTTTTTCGAAAATTTTGCATAGGACAGTTTCGTTAGAGCGTGCAAAACTCTTTCCATGGAAGTCAACAGATCGCGTCCCACTTGGACAATAATGCTAAAATTTTGTATTTTATTTGGAGACGTTGATCTGGTACTTTTGGCCCCATAACTCGGCAACGGAAAATGCCACGTCCCTAAAGCCTTTACCGAAAGATAAAACGTTCTTTGGTGAATCGAAATTGTATCAATCATTTTCACGATATCTCGCGTCGTTTTGGAGATATATCGAGAAACGTGTCGAAAATTTGTTCTCATCGCAAGGTACCCCTTCTTTCCAAATGACGAAAATCGAAATGAAAAATTTCGTTTGCAAGGTTTCGTAGTTGTGGGAAATTTTTCACCTGGCTTTGTGAACGAATGCAATTTTTTGCAAAAAAATGGACGTAACCCCTCGTGTCACATACCGTTGAAAAGAGGAGAAAATTTTGCATCGGAAAATTGCGTCGCGATGGCACGTTGCCATTTGAAAAAGAAAAGTTGATAAATTTGCTGGAAATGTGAAAATGCGTTTGAAGGGAAAATTGAAATTTTCAATTGATTTTTTCGTCTCCGATGCGTTCCACGCGACTTCTGCCCCAAAAATGTTGATTGTTAAACCAACAATTTTCGGCATACAACGCTTTTTATCATAAGACGATATTCAACATCGTCTACGACAGTGATGGCGAACCTTTTTGAGAAGTGGGTCAAATTTTATTCATTATTTTTTTAATAGTAGCCAGTGGGTCACTAAGTCAGTGCCCCCCCCCTCCCATGTGATAAAAAGGGTCCCAATAATTTGTAAACACCGAAAATTTGTTAACAGAAAAACTTAACAGTTGACCATTTTTATGGATCTCACTTTTAAAATCCTCTAAAAAGGTTTTCGTTTACGTTTTTTAATATTTTCGTTTGTCTGTTCCTCTTTTATGACATAAAAAATAAGTTTATTAAAATCAACGCGTGGGTCATTTAAAAAGCCTTCGTGGGTCAGTGTCTGACCCGCGGGTCATAGGTTCGCCACCACTGGTCTACGACTTCGCTTTACTAATTTTCGAACCCTCAATAAGAAAACAACAAATGAGTGCTTTCACGATTGGCAAAGTCGCCCGTATGATATATTAATCGATAATAGGGGTTGCAAAGTTCGCCGATGTTGGAGTGCGATTTGAATAATCTATAAAGTCATTAGCTCGGACATTTTAAAATCGTACGGGATAAACGGTGGATTATCTTTGAAAGTTTTCGCGCGTTTAAAAGTAGTCGCGACGCGTTATTTTAGTAATAAAATGCATTTTAAGTCGATTTTTTTTGTTTACAATATTGTCTATAATAACTCATTTAAAATAAGTAAATAAAGT
This sequence comes from Lethrus apterus, assembly GCA_018397195.1. NCBI lineage: Eukaryota > Metazoa > Arthropoda > Insecta > Coleoptera > Geotrupidae > Lethrus > Lethrus apterus. Next base: position 28,260 of record JAFFZR010027510.1, on the reverse strand, counting down.
TTCCTTCAAGAGGAACAAAATCCGTTGAAAAGTTTTATTTTGAATCTGGACAGTTTAATTGCTCGTTTATTTCTGGTCAGTTGATTCGTTTATTGGGTCCAATCTATTAATGAACGTTGGGAACACTAATCAATACCATTAAATTATCGAAATGTTAGAAATAATTTTTTGACTAATCAAAGTGCATTTTATTTTTTCGTCGACGTTCCCAAGCGAAAGTAACAAAATTAAATTTAGGTTATGTATTCCCCCGAAGACACATTTAATCGCACATGAGTGATGGAGCCCCCCCCTTGGAACTTTGGGCTTTATAATAAATTGTAAATTTATCGAGTTTATTTTCCAATTTGTCATATTCTATACTACGTAAATTCGGAGCAGTAAATTAAAATTTTTACTTCAAAAATTTGCTCACTGATTGGCTACTTGCGAGACACGTTTACACAGTGTAAATTGACGTATTCGCAACCAGTTTCCGTCATTTAATGTTTACATGTGTGACAGCTGACAGTTGTCGATTTTAAAGTATTTAAAAAGTCATTTATTGTTTATTAACATTATAAAACCGCATCTGACAATAACCGAAAACAAGTAGAATTGAACGTCTAAATAATACGATCAGTGTTAACCAACTAACGGTAAGTTCGAAAATTGTTCCAGTGTAATTTTGGCTTATGTATTTACTCCTCCGAATTTACGTACATAGTATAGTTAATAAAATGCAGAAACTCTATTTTATGTCATCGTGTCCCACTTTCTTCTACGATTTTTTTATGAACGTTCCAGACTAAAAGATGAATATGTTTCCAAACGCTTTCAACCAAAAATTTTTTTTTTTTTAAGTAAACTTTCATTTACAAACTATGTTTTTTAATCACAGTAGTCGAATCATAAATAAGATGACATTAACAGAATAAATGTGTTCTAAAAAATACATTAATCAAGCAATCTGTTTCATATTCATTGAACTCAAAGTAAACGAGGAAAGTAAAATATTTTCAGTGACACTTAGTAGATAAAAGCTCCATTTGGTCACTTACGTGAAAGCGCTCGAAAAGCTCGAACACATCGAGAACACGCTTAAGAGAAACATCGCACATCCACGCCGGGGACTCTCTCCGACATTACAATAACAAAAGAAACACAAAGCACATTTTCTTTCGTTTTATTCTCCCCTTTTTTCCTCTTTCGCGCTTACGTCGTCTATTTTCTCGGTTTTCAGCCGCACGAAATTGTGGGAACCCGACTTCACGTTCCTCTTTGTGAGACGGCCACGACGAATTTCCCGTAATTTCGTTCGCTCTGCGTGTGGCTGCGATGGCGATGGTTCGTTCGACGTTGTTTTCGTTTTAAAGCTCACGTACCGAACGTTCCCGTCGCGAAAGTTTCCTTTTTTCCGTTCAAAAGACTTATTGCTCGGAGAGTAAATTACTTTCTTTCGGTCTTTTAAAATAAGATGTGTTTTTTTTTTCGATTTTGTGCTTAAATTGCGCGAACAAGACATAAATAAAATGTTATTTATGGACATAATAAATTCTTATTTTAAAGCAGTTGAGGCTCGATTAATTTCTTGTTCGAGGTGGACGATTTAAAATATTATTACTTACTTAACACTAATGGGTGTAACTATGGGTGTAAGACATGATGTGGAGTTGAGTTTTTCTCCGGGTCTCTTTTCTAAAAATCTCGCCGTTTTTTCCCGTTTTTTTTTTTTTTTTTTTGATGAAACCCCTCTTGTAACTACATTCCTCTCTTCTCCTCTGTTATTTTTCTGTAAGGTTCTTGCTTCAAATATGGTCCTTGTGATTCTTTTGTCATCAATCCTCTTTACATAACCCAACCATCTTAACTGATTTCTTCTAATTTTTGTCTAAGTCGTTTTTCCAGAATTTTGGTAAAAAAAGTAATTAAGGAAGAAGAACTGATCATGGAGATGGAGAAAATATTTTAAAGAATTATTGGAGGGTTTTGACGTACGACAAGAAAGAACCAGTCAAGAGAATGAGTAGATATACTATGCGGGTTTTGGCGCAAAAACGCGTCTTATTTATTATGGAGGTCCCAATTCAGTTTTTAGTAGTAATAGGTGCGCCTTTTTTGGGTTTTTTTGAACAGCTTTTGAACAGCATTTGAACAGCATTTGAACAGCTTTTGAACGGCTTTGAACAGCTTTTGAACAGCATTTGAACAGGTTGCCGGTCAAAGGTCAAAAAACCAAAAAAGGCGCACCTATTACTACTAAAAAGTGAATTGGGACCTCCATAAGAAATAACAAGCGTTTTCGCGCCAGAACCCGCATAGTATATCTACCAGAATGTGTCAGTAGAAACAAACCAAGACGAGGAAATCACACTAACATAAATAAAAAGGCAACAAATAAACCTAAAAAGATTAAAGCTCCTGAACATGATAAAATATCGTTGCACGAAAACATCACAACTTTTCTAAACACATTTCGCAGAAAACGAATCATTCTAAACGATTTCATTTCTCCAACAGAAATTTACGAAACTGGATGTAATTGATGTACGTGGTTTCGAGTTTGAAAACCCCCAAATAAAATCCTACTTAAGGGTCCTCCGTCGACCTTAAGAATTTACATTTACGGTGAAAGGCGCAAAGTTAAACGGCGAATCGCAAAATAAAATAGTGATTCATAACGTCGATACGGATGGCGCGACGAACGACCCACCGGCCGTAAAGTACAGAAGTATAAATTTTGCCGTTTGAGATTCTCTCTCCGCTCCGGGTTTCTCCGGTTTCTCGACGATAAATTGAAGTGAGACCGAAACTGTGTCCACGGCTCGTAAAAAATTTACATATCTTTGCCGTATTGCGGAGCTATTTCGACGCCAAATTGAGACCCTACGGAATGTAAGGTCCGAACTCATATAAAACGCTTTCGCAATTATTAATATGGACGCGGACGTTTCCTGTAGGGTTATTTATTTTTAAAATGGTTTCACTTCGTGAGAAATCGATCCTTTATTATTGAAATTGTTTCAAGCTATCGGAATGGTTTTTCAATTTCTAAAATTAATTCCGGGGAAACCAGTGTTTTCTTTAAATTTTATTTTTGCCAAACATACAAGAATGACTAATTTTATTATTTTATAAGAAAATAAAAAAAAATAGCTTCTCATTGCTTTAATAGGGTACTCGAGGCACTAAAAAGGGTAAATGATAGTTTAGAAAGCGACGTTTACAATAAGGAAGCGAAAGGGTACAGAATGGTCTTCAAGGACTTCCAATCTAATCTCCAGACACATAATTTAACCCAACATACATCTCCATCCGAACGGGATGTCATGTGAAGACCGTCAGTTGCGAGCCCGGTTACGTCCCCCTCGGCCAACCATGATTTATAATAGCTTACCCATCAGCAGGCATACAGTGAGCAGGGTGTAAAAAACGACGATTTCGAGCGGTTTAATTACTCCTACATTGATGTAATCGGGATGCGGATTAATTGCGTGGGTTCTTTGGACTCGCGACAGATCGTTACGCTTTGCTCTTCTGAAGTCGTATGTCTCTCTCGCGTTAATATCGCTAATGCTTTTGCAAGCGTTCCGTTCGTTCCGGTGGCGTTTAAATTTTAAATGCGGGCCGTGCGGTCGCCGGGTAAAGATTATCGAGATAATCGGGGCGCGTCATGTTTGCTTTAGTGGCGGTTATTAAATTTACGAAATGTGCAGCGCCGCTAGGTTCCGTGTACTATGTCAACTCGGTCAAAAATGCATGCCCTGAGTTTATGTTCATTTATTAAATTTTGGTTGTATTTTTGCAATTTTGAAAGTAAGCGAAAACTATTTACATAAAAAATGTAACGTAAATTTGGACTTTGGACTCTTAGATCCAACAAACTATTATTGGCACAAAAAAGATGAAAGAAAAAAGTTGTTAACATAATTAACAATTACTGACATTAGAAGTAGTGTGTCCTGAGAGTGTCGATCTTCAATTATTAAGCAAAGAAATTGTAGTTTTATCAATATTAGGTGCACATTAATTGTAATTACTCATTTCGAACCCTCTTCTTCAATACGAATTTCCTGTTCTTGCAGTTCCTTCAATGTCCGAAATACGCTTCCTGTCTTCGCCCGCATAATTCATACACTTCGTTCAGCTTCCAATATCCAATATCACCTATATCCATCCTGTCAGCGAGTGTCCCCATTCAGCCTTCCCTTTAGCACAAAATACACATTTCCTGAAGTCCCCCATTCAATATTTATTTCCTAGTTCTTCATTTCCGCACCTAAATCTTACGATCTCTTATCTGCTCCCACGACTATCTGTTCAGAACATCCATTCCCTCGCCAACACCTCATATTTTGCGACTCTTCATCAGACATCTACGGCCAACCTTTCTCTCCTTGTTTCGTTTAGTACAACATACTCCGGCGTTGACTTCTTCAATTTTAATACCATTTTCAATCCTCCTTGCCACACTCTTTCTTGTTTCTTGTGCTCTGCCACTCCCCATATTTCTGCCCCATACATCCATATGCTTTTTACGCAGCTCTCCCACATGCTTATCTGCCCCTCCAAACTCTTCTTCCGCTTAATCCATAAAACCTTTCTTAATTTTTAAATCTAGCTCTGCCTTAGCTCTTTCGTTTATATACTTTATTATTATTGTTCGTATTCATTACCAACCGAATGTAGGTCCACTCTGTCACTTCCTGAATCTCGCCCCATTTGCATTCTATCTTCACCATTCTCCCCTTTTCTGAATACAATTATTTGCTTGCATTTGACTGTAGTGCTCTCTTCGAGAAATCTCTGGAATTTTCTCATCTGGCTTTTATCCCTACCTCCTTTTCTGCCAAGAGCACTATATCATCTGCGAATGCCAGTGGCCAAATCTTTTTCCTCCCTAGCTTAACGCACCTCATCCTGGCCGTTTCCTAGCCTTTCCTTCAACTCGGACATACGGGGTGTCCCCGAAAGGTCTGTACAAAATAATAACACATATTCCTGAGGCCAAAATAGGACGATTTGATTTATGTGGATGACCATTTTTTGATCACTTACAAAACAGGCAGAAGAGAAAATAACATGCCAAATAATGCTTTCTTTCAGTACAAATCCACATACCAAATTTGGTCCCAATCGCAAAAAGCGTTATAAAGTTTTCTCGAAAAAACGATTTCTTTTCAGGAAATTTTTATCCCTCTAGCGGCTAAACGAAGCAACTTTGAATAGAAGTAAGTTGGGTTAAATCGTTCTATTTTGGCCTCAGGAATATGTGTTATTATTTTGTACAGACCTTTCGGAGACAGCCCGTGTATAATTTTTATTGGTAATTAATAATAATATTATTTTAATGCATTGGCAGGCCAATTTATGACCAAGTTTAAAGCTTTCCGACAAAAGGTTATGGCGCCTGGCATGTAGTTTTGAATCAACCCCAACCCAACGAACTTACTAGTCATGGTGTTGATTCGCAAACCAGAAGCAGTTGGTTCGTCAAGGATTATTTTTGTAACGTCTCATTATCATTTCACAGTTTATTGTTATTCTCAAATTTGCAAACACTTATGTTTTGTTAATCACATTTCTGTGAACATTTTCACTCTTTTATTTAACTACACCAGCGAATCAAGATTGTTGAACACTGTTTTTAGATATCAACTCACAGGTTTTCGATTCAGCATCGCCCATTGATATTCATTGTTAATGGCATAGGTCTTGGCTTAAAAAGTGGATAATGAATTTAACAAAGTTGAAAAAATTACTATAAAAAAGTTAATTGTCTACTCTAAACGGCACAAGCGGAACAATCACTTTAAGAGCAGTGTGATGATATATAGGGTGGTTATGTTTGAAAGGAGAGAGAAATGGCAAGATCTTGGAAAAGGGGAATAAAAAAACTTTAAAATTAGGAAGATCTACGCTAGAAGTCGTGCATGAAAAGGGGCGAGAAAATTTTTTAGCAGAAGTATGAAGCCAAACTGAGAGAAGAATAGGGTAGAGGTTTGATACCCAGGGTCATGAAGGCATTTGGAAAGACTGTGAAGGACAAAACGAAAACATAAAAATAGGAAAGAAATACTGAATGCGCAAGGAATGTAATCTCATTTTTGTGAAAAAGGATAAAACAGATGAATACGGGAAGAAAGATACTAAAAATGGCAGATAAAATTATGAAGAAAAATAGAGAATTAGTTTTAGATCTTTGTGCAAACTTACAAAATTAAAAATAAAATTAAGTAGAAGAAAGCCAAAACTCTCACAAGGTGACACTCATACCGATCTGGCTTTAAGACACACCGATCTGGAGGGCTCATCGTCGACTGTATCGCCGAAATTTTCCAAATTTTCAAAATGTGATCAGTCAGGCCTCAAGGTAAACCCCGAAACCGCCGAAATTAAAGAGTATATTTTTGAAAAAATATCAGATTTTTTAAATTGAAACGTCCATCGTACTAATTTAAATCATAAATCACTATGATTCATTTAACATTAATTTACATTAGTACCCTGGTCATTGTATTGATATAATTTTTAAAAAAATGCCACATAATAAAAAAACAATTTTGTCTAAATCGACATTAATTACGACTCCACGTGCGGCAGATGGGCTCATCGTCCCGCCGTAATGGGAAAAAACGTACTTCGATGGTTATAATTTGCAGGTACGTGTGAAAATTATTTTACGTCCCCTTTTACGATTTATTTTCCGCATTTGAGGGCAATACATATTGTTCATCGCTCGTTATGGGATTACGGCCGGTAATAAAGGAAGCTAATCTCGTATTATTTCATTCCGACCGACTCGGCGAGGAAAATAAAATGGTCGCCTAATATCGTGTTTTTTCTGTCCTCGCGCATGGACACCGGAACATATCCGGATATCCATTACGTCAAAACGACCGACCAGAACTCAATTTTTTTGTAATTGGGACAGTGGCGTATTTAGAAAGAGGAAACGGTACACTGAGTCGAGAAAATTTTTAATTATATTATTTTATATTACAGTCTTTTGCTCGGGTGGCATATCTTAACAAGGCGCTTTCAAGTGAAAATCCCACAAACCTCAAGTAGTCTTATATCCATTTATAATCAGTTATTTAGAAATAATTGATTTTAATAATATTTTCCGGTAAATATTTATTTAAATACGAAAATGATGATATGGAAACTATATTTCCGAGAGTTTCGATTTTTACCTGTACTTAAATCTCAAATTTTTTTTAAGTACAAATTGTTTAATTTAACACGGTTTTAGCATGTGTTTTTTTTTTTTTTTAATTCACTCCCAATGCTATCAGACAAAAATTATTATAAATGATAGGATTTTCACCTCTATCCTTGAATAATAGAGGTGAAAATCCTATCATTTATGTGTTTATGTTTCAAATTTCAATAAGGATTATTGACCTCTTATTGATACAAATATTAAGACCCATAGATTCATGGATCATATGATTTGTTTGAGTCTGCTTGGAAACGATGGTAACAATCCCTATCCTTGACATGATACACATGACAAATTTTTCTTGCAAAAATTAGCTTACGTTAGCTTGAGGAATAATATGGCTCAAGAAGTCACTCTGGATGTATAATGCCCATTTGTAGCCTAAATGTTGATTTTACCCTGGGACCCTCCAATTCTTTAAATTCAGAATCCAGAAGGACATTCACAAAATGATACAGGTAGATAGGCTATGCGGGTTCTGGACCAAAAACACGGGTTATTTCTTATGGAGGTCCCAAATTACATTTAAATAGTAATAGATGCTCCTTTTTTGGTTTTTTTAACACCCACGTGGCCATGCCCGTTTTTTACTCCTATGCTCACGTGGCCATGCCCATTTTTTACTCCTATGCTCACGTGGCCATGCCCATTTTTTGGTTTTAGGGGATGATGATTTTAGGGGATGATTTTAGTGGTTGATTTTAGAGGGTGCTGATTTTAGGCAGGTTGAGTTAGGTTCGAGCTCGAACCTAACTCAACCTGCCTAAAATCAGCACCCTCTAAAATCGTCCCCTAAAATCAACCACTAAAATCATCCCCTAAGGTGGGCATGGCCACGTGATCATAGGAGTAAAAAATGGGCATGGCCACGTGGGTGTTAAAAAACCCAAAAAAAGAGCATCTATTACTAGTAATTTGAGACCTCCATAAGAAATAACCCGTGTTTTTGGTCCAGAACCCGCATAGCCTATCTACTGATACATTTGCTACAAAGCCGGCGTCTCAAAATTTACGCCTCTTTTAGTTAAGTTTTTAACTTAAAAAACGTTGTAAGTAAACATAAACTAACAGTCAATTTATTTGCACAAAAATATAAAATTACATACATTTCCCTATTTGCTTCAAATCATTAATTCCAAATGCATCAAAAACAAAAGTTTAACATCCGTTTAAAGCGTCGAAGTGTTTTTTAAAACTTTCGTTTGTACCTGTAACACGACGTTCTCTTCGGTCGTTACGTACGATAACGATCTCGTCTTATTTATGCCCTTCTCGCATGATAAGCGACAATAAGAACGGATGGGCGTTGTTCGAAGGCACCGAACGGGGCGAAGGTATAACTGTAATGCGGCGGCGGAACCGTAAAACCGAATAGTCTGATTGAACGCCGGATAAAGTTTAATTATTTCTGAAGCATTAACTGCGTACGTGGATGTTAAAACGTGCGAAACACGAATTAGCCGCAACGTTATCCACTTTTGCATCTGTAAATACGCTGACGTGTTGGCGTTGTATCGATTTTGAAACGTCTTTTATAAAATCACTACCGCGTATTCGTTTAATTAAATTACTATTCTAAGAGACAAAATTTCGTTGTTTCAAGAAAATTAAATTAAATTAATAAAATAAACTTGTTTAACTACAGAAAATATCATAAACAAAGAAAAGGAAACAAGAATTCATTAAAAAATTATTATCAATCAGATATAATCAAAAATGTTTATTATAAAACTAGCAACAAAGCCAAGTTGAGGCACATTTAAGATTTGAAATTTATTTTTCTAATTAATAACTTTCACTCAGAAAATATACGAAGCAAGAACAAGATTACAGACCAGTGGCGTAGCGTGAAAGGGGGGCAGATGGGCCAGGGCTGCCGGGAGCGGCCGAGCTGGCTAATCCTGTCTGCAGCATCAGGCCATGATCTTTAAATCAGTCTGATTTAATCACCATAAGTAATGCCAGTTGAGATTAACCAATCAGTGTTCAGTGTAAACAATCAGTCTTAATGTAATCTCATATGAAAGCTTTTAGGAAATTCTATTTGGAAATGCGTTTACAATTAAAAATATTTAATGAATTATAAAACCATGGGTTGTGTTAAAAAAAAGGAAATATATTAAATTAATATTAAATAAATACATTAGGTACCACTATATTTTTCTTGTATACTTTGGCCCACCAAACTCGAAAATTGCATTAATTTTTTTTTGTATGGATACGTTTTCGAGATATGATTTGGTTTTTTTCGGAGGTAGCTTGACTATTTGAAGCATATCTCGAGTTAGGAACGTCCAATCTCGCCGTTCGGCACATCAAATTAAAAATAATCGAATCACAAATAAATGTTACTAGTATTGTTTTTCAGTCGCTTCAGTAGTTTCAGTGCTATGGGCCATGATATGACAAATTTAAATAAACAGAAGAAAAAGCAGGAGCCAAAATTAGGTCCAATAAATCTCATATTATAATGAAATAGTACAATGAAAATAAATGGAATGAATAAAACTGCATTATACGCTATAAATAAGGAAAAAATACAAAAATTGAGAAAAAATTGAATTTTGGTGCTTTCACATATAATTGATCATAACTTCGGCATTTTTACATAGATTTTCATCCTAAATACCTTTTTCTCTTCGTAATAGTGCAAACTCTACGTAAAAAACAAGAAACTGGTTATATTTCTACGATTTATACTTTTTCTCGGCGATAGATTGAATTATCGATTTTGATTTCGGCCAAATTTTTTTTTTCTTTGTCATATGATGGCCCATTGCATTGAAACTACTGAAGCGACTGAAAAACAATATTAGAAACATTTATTTGTGATTCGATTATCTTTAATTTGATGTGCCGAACGGCGAGATTGGACGTTCCTAACTCGAGATATGCTTCAAATAGTCAAGCTACCTCCGAGAAAAACCAAGAAAAAATTTAAAAATTCATATCTCGAAAACGTATCCATACAAAAAAAATTAATGCAATTTTCGAGTTTGGCAGGCCAAAGTAAACAAGAAAAATATAGTGGCACCTAGTGCACAAAATGGCTGTAAACTAGTGTTATTAATAACAATACCAACTGCATGAAGCTGTAAACAATGAAAGGCATTTATTCTCTGAATCTGAAGCCGCAATGTCATTTAGAAATCGTGTTTGTACACAAAACGGCGAATAATTTAAAAAAAAAACACACACACACACATTTAATTAATCATTTACTGACGAATCCCAACGTATTCGGTATCCGCTCGATCGAATATATTTCACGTAGTTAATCAGAAGCTTATGCGATTGTAAAATTTATTATGATTAATGAATGTATTAATAATTAAACGTAGTGGCCGTGTTTCTCTTGTGATATCCGATTCGTGGGGGATGGCGGACAGTATAGGATATTATGTGATCTATCAGTATTGCTCAATCATTTATTAGATTTGACGATTAGAATTTGACGTTGGGAGCTTGTAATTTGTTTCAATTTTAACTAATTCCTTTAGTATCCTTCCGAAGAATTCACATTATTTATTTTATCAATAATTGGGCATAAAGGCAAGATTTCCCGAGGAAATAAACGTCAATAATTTGTAAAAAAAACACTCCGTTCTACAGAATAATGTGGTCTCGCAAATAAAACAAATTTGGTCCGTAATACCTGACGACACGGTGAAGTCAAACTCTTTGAATTTCCCATTTTATGAATTCATCTTCCCTTTTTCCCAAAGCGTATCAAAATTTCTCATACGTATATGAGAAATTTCCCAGGAGTTGGCAACACTGACTGGTGTCAGCACTTCGTATAGTGTAAGTAACGCACGCATTCAAATAAGTACAGGGCCGCATAGTAAATTATAAAAATTTTCGAAAATTTAAATTGAAGATAGGACCGTCGTATTTGCGGACTTAGGTTTATGGTAACGTCAGTTATCAAGTATAAATTTTAAAAAAAAAATTTTTTAAGAATTCTATTCAAAAATGAACAAATTCGGTTCAAATTTTTTAATTAATTAATTTTTAATTCTAACTGCAAAACAGTGTTAAAAACAGCTTTGTATTCGAGACGCATCGGATAAGAAACCCCTTTAAAATAAACGTCGAGAAATTACATCAAGCGGGCGATAAATTTCCGCGACGGCAACCGGGAAGAAACATATCCAAGGTAAGAACACAATCACCACGACAGATAACTGGCAATCCAGACAAATGACTGGCTATCATAGTCCCCATTCATCACGGTGAGCCTCGACGAAATCCTGCTTACGTTGAACGTAAGCGGTCCACGTCTTTGTACACGGATAAAAACGCACGAAAAGGATTGATTTTCAATCGATTTCCTTTCTAATTAAACCATAAAAATACAATATTGATATATCTGGAAAATCATCTGTGGAACTAAACGAAATAAAGAATTTTAAGGTAAGTTCCAAATTATATTATAGAAATTCTTCCTTTCCATGTCTTTTAATAATGACTATGAGTAATTCCAGGGGTGCAGCAATTCAATGAGACAGATTTTGAGTTTTTTTTTTTTTTATTTTTTGAAAAAAAGAAGAAGAATTATTTCCAATATTAACATCAGCGTAGTAATAAGTATTATTTTATGACATAAAATAGTAATAATAAAATAAGTATCTAATTAATTCTTAAATCTAAATGGATAACTAAGTGGGGAAACCACATTAGGAGGTTCAAAAAGTACGTTTTTTTTTATCCAAGAATACGCTGTCAAAATTTCAAAGCGAAATTCGCATTTGTTTAGATTTTATGAGCATAGAACCGAGCGCTCATCGGGTACAGGTTAAAGGTTCGAGCGCACAGTAGATAGGGTGGAGCACTACCTAAGGTAAAGTCTTGGCCGGTTCGGCTTTAGTCGCTATGTTTATTAACATAGCCTTGTAGCGGAACCTCACCTTTGTATCTTTCTTTTCAAATAATGGCATAGAAGGTACTAGTTTTCGAGAATTTTTTTTCAAACGCGTTTATCTCGAAATGACTTTTTCACATTTACGTGCAGTCTAACTCAAAAAGTAACGAACCGATCATTATGAAAATTGATAGTATGATTCTTTATGAAATTACGAATTATATGAACCAACTTTTGAGATGATATCATGATTTTAAGGGTATTTTTTTGCATAATTAGTGAAAAAAAATTGTGAAAATTGAAATAAATTCTTCCAACGCCTGCAAAATTTTTAATTCTCATTATTTTCACCTGCATTGAGGTTCATATTCTTAGAAAATAAGTTATTAATGTAAAATCAAAACCTTTTTGATTTCAGATGAAAATCGGAATGGCTACACGGTCCGCAATTGGAGAACTATACTTACAACCTTGAGCGGACATCAGTGTTATTTTGTTATTTTTGGCTGAAATTATTCAAAAAAATTCACATAAGTTGTTCGAAATATGAATAAGATGATGTCAAAATTTGATTAAATTCTAATTAATTCTTCCCATATAAAAGAAACCTAAAAAATCAGTGTCAAACTGCCTCCTAATGTGGTTTCCCCCCATAGAAACGTCCCAACCTAACCTTTAGGTTATAGCCTCGTATAGGTTAAAATCAACAGATCAGACGCTCGTATAAAAGGGAATAGGTTGGATTGAAATTAAGGATACAACTTTTATCTTTAATTTCAACCCAACCTATTCCTTTTTACCAATCAGGCACCTTTAAAAAAGGAATTGACCAATCAGTCAAAATTTGATTGAATTCTAATTAATTCTTCCCATACAAAAAAGAAACCTAAAAAATCAGTGTCAAACTGCTTCCTCATGTGGTTCCCCCATAGAATCGTCCCAACCTAACCTTTAGGTTATAGCCTCGTATAAAAAGGAATAGGTTGGATTGAAATTACGGATACAAATTTTATCTTTAATTTCAACCCAACCTATTCCCTTTTACCAATCAGGCACCTTTAAAAAAAGGAATTGACCAATTCCTGTTTAAGGGATGCCTGATTGGTTGATTTAAACCTATCCGAGGAAAAAATAGAATAACTACATGTATGCAATTCAACCTAATCTCTTTTGGTTGGTTGGGTTGTGAATAATTGATCGAAACTAACCTCTTCAGAGAAATAAGAAGTTTGGTTGGAATGCAGATAAGGCTATATATTCATCAGAATCGTTTTGTATGGAAATCTGATTTATCGTTCCGCCTTTTTTCTGGGTCTTCACTGCTAATATATGAACAATTCAAATTTTTCGTAAAATTATGCTTAGATTAAATATCGATAAACTTGTTTATTTACAATAACAATTTACAAGTTAAAATATTAAATAGGCTGTAGTGCTTTTATGATTCATCTCGAATCATCTTTGTCGCCTTTTCTGGACTCAAATCACGTTGGCTTTGCGCCAAAATGGTGGCGGAACGCAAAAACGGAGGAAGGTATATACCATGAAACGTCCGATGATTTTGGTCTTTGTCCATCAACGGCCCTATGGGTGCGCCGTGCAACCCATCGAAAAGGGAAAACTGCATTTGAACAAATATTCGTATTTCGACACAAAAATTTGCATCAAAAGCGCCAGGTTTTCCTTTGGACGTCCGTGTCAGTAAAATGCAACAAGTACCTTTTGAGCAAGAAGAATGTTTCAAAAGGCCACGCAGCCCAGTATGGGACCAACGCCACCCATTCATTGTTTTCACAAACGATTCTTTTTCGTCAGTTCATTATCGACACAATCCATTAACAATTGACGAACGTGTTTTTGGTAACAGAAATAAAGGATCGTCGTTTTGAGGAGGTGGTGGAACGTCGTCCAGCAAAACAGGAAAATCGAAGACGTACATTCATTATTTGGTGTTAAGGCTCTGTCTTTATTTTGGTAGTTATGTCTTCTCTTTTCAAATATATTCCTTCTTACTTCTTTGTTTTAATTCCTTGTTATCCCACTCATTTTATAGTTGGTTTTTATTCTTAATTGTCCGTTGATATACATTCTTACAAAAAAAAATCTGAAACATAATGAGTTTAATTTAGTAATAATATAAATAATTGGTAGAACCGTCCCCATCAGCTCTACGTAGTCGTACAATGAAATACACTAAAGATTAAATCTTACGGTTAACTTTTGATACGAAGCGCCTGTGAACTTTCCAGATGCGACTACCTGAGGATTCATAACCTAGTTAGCTGCAATAACAATTAGTTAAGTCCAAGTTCGTGAAGCTATTGTTCTTCGTTGTTAATTTCAACCTTCCGGTCATTTGCTGCTTCGCTCGCGCGCTTCCTAACTTTTAAGTTTCGCCCAGTTGCTTCTAAAAACATCAACCGGTCGCATTCGACATTCCGGTCATACAATTCCGCAAGAATAACCTCCGACGGCGTTTAATTGGAACGTACGTCAATAAAGTTGTTTCGAAAAACCATCGGATCAAAGTCACATTTGTAATGAATATTTTCCGAATGTTGTTTGTCGTCGAAGAAATAAATTTCAATCAAAGTTTAATTTTAATTTGATTTGAAGACGTCATACATAAAAAAATTATTTTTCTTTCTCGTTGTTTTCCTCCGTCATTATGTATTTAAATCCTTCAAGGTCAAGTTTGAATGCAACTACTTCATGGTGAAACACTTCAAGGTTAAACACACCAAGGTCCAAGGCCGAGTTCAAGGTCAACGTAGATGCTTTAAATTATTAAAATTTCAAGGTCAGATAGTCAAGGTCAAGGCCGATTCTACAACCTCCTCCTCGACCTTAGGCTTGCTTCGAATATATAAATGCTGCAAGGTCAAGTATGGTCAAGATCAAGGCTACTCGTAAGCCGATTCAACAACCTCCTCCTCGACCTTGACCTTTCTTTAAAATATAAATATTTCAAGGTCAAATATAGTCAAGGTCAAGGCTACTCACAAGCCGATTCTACAACCTGTAACTTCGAACGAAGGTCGAGGTCGAGGTGGAGGTTGTAGAATTGGCTTGCTCCCTCTACTGGCAATAAATTTTTATTTTTCAAAATATTTTTTAATAAAGAGCAACTAAATCAATCGCACGAGACCGTTCGAACGTCACCGACCCGGTTTTACATTTATAGTCCAATAATTCACGAATTGTTTACCGTTTGAAACAAAGCGTTATTAATTGTTGTCAATTTCATGTAACCAAACTGACAATAAACAAACAAATTATGCTTTTCAAAATAATCATGCAAATGCACATACAAAGTTTTATAACAAACAAAAATTGTTTATATTATTTTATATTAAAAATGTCTGATACGGTCTTAATTGAGTCACAAGATTCTACCAACTTTCATAAGTCTTCTTCCTTTGATTACCAAAAATTAGAAAATTCACTGAAATATTCGACTGTTTCTACGATCTCTTAAATTCCGAACATTTTTGGATCAACGTGCATATACTTAAGCAAAAATCATTTTTTGTACGAAATTATCTTCATATTAGGGCCCCTAAACCCAAAAATCAGAAAATCATTTTCCTTTGAAATTCTTGACGCCCGAATATCTTAAAGTCAGAATATATTTGGATTACCCTACGTATGCTTAAGCAAAATTCATATTATATTCATATTTAATATGGATCTCCGAAACCCCATTAACACAAGACCTCAAAAAATCCCGATCCTGAAGAAGTAAATCTCTTCCCATTTTTCGAAATGTCTTAGTTGAAAGCTTTTAATTTAAAAAAAGCAAAAAAAAACGAACCAACCGATACGAAAGATAAAATTTCATTGGAATCCGATACGTTTCAGATTTTTTCTCCTTTTGTGTAATCAACATAAAATGTTGTACATACCATCCAACGGTATTATTCCGCCCGTTCTCTAATGGCATGCATCTCGTTTTCTAGTGGTAGCACTCCACAGATCGAGCAGATGGCAATTGCGATAAAAGCCTGAAGTGGCCTATCGTTATAATGAACGTAACACAAAATGGAAATGAACGGGGGCCAGCTGCACACATCAATTTAAATCACTCGTTTTAAAGTTTTCATTTTTTCAATAAAAAAAATCGATCGTTTCCTTTTATAACAAGAGGAATTTTATGAAACGAATAACTTGGAAACTAAAAATTCAACAAGTAAATTATAAAAGCAACGACCAAGCGTCATCTGTCGACGACGTCAGTTTTTACCAACTGATTTGAATTCATCAGCGTATCTTATTCGGCGATATCAGCTCTGATCACGTCCGAACCATTTGACTCGATTAACAGGAAATTTACTTCCTTTGGAATTTCGTAAGCGCAGATTGTTTCTCGTGCTGCAATTGTCACGTAATTAAAACGCAACAAAAAAAATATTAATCGCACTAACTTCATTCAAATAACGTCCGTAAATTTTATGGCAAAGCGCCGAGTTTCAACCATAAAATTTAAGCTATAGTTAATGTTTAAAATTTTAAAAAATTATAAAAAACTTCATATTGAATTTAACGTTAATTTTTTTGAGTGTATAATAAATTTTACTATTAATACTACTAGAAATGTGACTTTGCCGAAATAAATTAACGTCATCGATAATAATAATCAATATTAATGTGTCCAGTACATTGAGTTTGCATAGAGGACACACTCACTTAACCTACCGTAACATAACCAGTGACTCCCATGCAACATGCAATTTCAAAACCAAATCAAAATTTTCATGTTAAAATTCGATTGAATTTTTGTAAAAATTTCACAATCACAAAAAGAACACGTTTAATCGTCGAGACACGTAAAAATAAATTGCTGAACGTCTTAAATTTGTGACGAGTTTTCATTCGAAATGATGGGAGAAAAGCACAACTGCGCCTGTTGCATTTCACCAATAAAATTCCGTAGCGTCGCCGTCGTCCTCGTCTCGCTGAAATTTACACGACGAACGTATTTCACAAACCTGCAATTCTTTCGCTCCAATTCCAATTTACAAACATCTGCGCATCATTACCTCGAAACAAGAACTTTTTCCACGAAAATTGTTACTTCATTTGTAAGAATTTGTTCTTTCTTTCGTCCAAAACGACTAAAAATTAATTCATGAATAAACGTTCGCAAAATAAAACTGTAATTAATGTAGACTATAGATATGATTCAACAAAATTGCATGATTCGATCCGAATGATGCGATTCTTAGGAAACGAAATGCCATCCATCAATAAAACGAATCGAGGAAACTTTGTACGGCAAGAAGTTTCGTCGGTCGCTCGGATTCTCTCGAAATCAACTTGGGTCAGCAAAGCCTAAAGTAACAGAAGTTACAAACTAACCGCGGCCAAATTCCCCAACATCTATTTCAAGTCTTCCGGAATCAGCAAAATACCGTGAGAGAGAAACGGCGAGCTAAAATCAAAATCTCGTCGATATCGAACCGCCTCCTCCGGAAACCATGAAACTGCACAAATAACTGACTAAACGACGTCGAGTCCGTAGAACGAACTACGTTTTATTTTCGGCGGCGTAGAATAAAAACGGGACGTCTTTACTTACGCGGCGGCGAAGCTCCTCTCGGGTCGGAAATGTACGAAGCAAACGATCCCCATCGGCGAAAGTAAAAAGTTCGTATGTACGTAATCTCAGATTGCAGTCCGGAAAGACACAATAATGGAGCTTTGGTTTTGTTTATGTTTATCATCGATTTGCTTCTTTCGAATTACTTGATTTGTAAAGCTCGTTTTACACTATTCAAAAATATATTTATTTTAATGGAAAAAAGACAATATTTTTTTCTGTGATTATTATTGTTTGCACATAGTATATTTTCTGCAATTGAGACAAAGGTGACGCTACTCAGTGATTAATTTATTCAATGTGGTTTCAACAGTTTCACGACTATATTCAGCTCAAATGGATAAAATCAATGATAAATTTTAGTATCAACATGGGTAAAAGGATTACCGCTCAAGTGGGTGAGGTCTTATTTGCATGGTCGTTCGCCAAAGGTTGTGGTGCAAAAAGTTGGGCAGAAGTTTTTCTCTGAAGAATGGGATTGACTATGGGGATGCCTCGCGGAAGTGTGTTAGGTCCTTTTCTGTTTGTCTGTTACATCAATAACTTGCGCTTAGCCTCTCTGTCCGTCCTATCAGTCATCAATGCTGATGACACGAGTGCGCTGACCGGGGCAACCTCTGCAGAGAATGTCTTGGTATCTGGTCGAGAGAGCCTAAACTTGATGGCACGGTGGTTCGAACATAATAATTTAATACTCAATCCCTCTAAATAACAGTTTATTATTTTCAGGACTGAGCTGTCTGGGGTGGATTGCCCAGAACACACAGAATTGTTATCCCGCCGTGTGGCACTGTCGACCGATGCAAAGTGTTTGGGTATTTATATAGATTGACATCTTAGAAGGAATAGGCAACGTCGACTATGTGGCAGGAAGACTCAGAAGGGCTGCTACCATTTACGAGTTATGAGGCCTTACACGCAGTTGGAGATATACAGAGTGGCCCACGAAAACGAAACAGACGCTTTTCAGGTATTTAGACGCTTTAAAAAAAAAAAAAACACTCAGACAGGTCAATTTTCTTTGGAAAATGTTTTAGCTATTTGTAGTCACCTAGTTGCAAACCTAAAGGGGGAGGGGAGTTCACCATAAAATTTATAAAGGGAAAGTGGTATTTTCAAACCTATCATTTGAAAGAGCAATCTATGGGCGTTACAGATGTGTTTGAATTTTTGAATTCTGATCATTACTTCTCGAGTTATTGAGCTCTGAATATGCAAACTTTTTTCATTTTTTTCATTTTGGGGCAAAACATGAGCTGTCTGGGGTGGATTGCCCAGAACACACAGAATTGTTATCGTGCCGTGTGGCACTGTCGACCGATGAAAAGTGTTTGGGTATCTATATAGACTGACATCTTAGAAGGAATAGGCAACGTCGACTATGTGGCAGGAAGACTCAGAAGGGCTGCTACCATTTACGACTTATGAGGCCTTTCACGCAGTTGGAAATATACAGAGTGGCCCACGAAAACGAAACAGGCGCGTTTTCAGGTATTTAGACGCTTTTAAAAAAAAAAACGCTCAGACAGGTCAATTTTCTTTGGAAAATGTTTTAGCTATTTATAGTCACCTAGTTGCAACCCTAGGGGAGAGTTCACCATAAAATTTATAAATGGAAAGTGGTATTTTCAAACCTATCATTTGAAAGAGCAATCTATGGGCGTTACAGATGTGTTTGAATTTTTGAATTCTGATCATTACTTCCCGAGTTATTGAGCATGTGTCCTTGCAAAGAAAATTCACCTGTTTCAGTATTTTTTAAGCAACTAATCTCCAAGGTGACATAAAAAATGAAAAAAGTTTGAATATTCAAAGCTCACTAACTCAGGAAGTAATGATCAGAATTCAAAAATACATTTGTAAAGCCCATCGATTGTTCTTTCAAATGATAGGTTTGAAAATACCACTTTCCATTTAAAAATTTTATTTTATTATAAAAGGCAGCGGGGGGTGCAACTAACTGACTACAAATACTAAAACATTTGTCCCCCTTCCAAAGAAAATTGACCTATCCGAGCGTTTTTAAAAAAAAATCGTCTAAGTACCTGAAAACTCGTCTGTTTTGTTTTCGGTGGGCCACTCTGTATAATTACTAATAGTGTACCTAACATGCAAATTTTAGATCCATCCGTAACTTTGGTGTAATCTTTTAGGGGAAATTCAGTTGAGGCTTGTAGGATTTTTCTTATTCAGAAGACGCATTATGCATGGTATGATATGGATGGACTCTTGTAGGGAGAGTTTCCGGCGACTGGGACCGCTGACGCTAGCGGGCCTATACAGGCGTGTATGAGTGTATGAGTCTGTAATATTTCTGCATTAAAGCAATGGACTCTTTCAACAACATCTGCCAACACATGACCATAACACCAGGTCTCTGTATTATAATATTCCAAAACACAGACTAACTCTCACGAAGCTAACCCCTAGATATTCATGTATAAAATTTTATAATAGTCTTCCAAGTGATGTAAGGGAAACAAAAAGTTTTGTTAAAAAGGCTGCTTTTAGGTATCTGCTGCAAATTGAGCCATATTATGAGTTCCTGTCACTTCGCTGAATTTTATGTTGTTAATATGTCTCTGGTGTAAGTATTCGATTATTATTTTAAAAAATCTGTCTGTCATGATTTAAATGTTTTTAAATTTATATTTTTTTTGTGTTGTGCAGTTTTTTTTTTTTGTTTATTTTGTTTGTATACTTTTTTGTTTGTATTAACTTAAGCCTTATGACGCCATTTATTGAATACTGTTTTTGTGTTTTTTTCTCACGTATTAATCCGGTCCTGGCGACGGGATACCCCTGTTACCAGTAATTATATAGTATTTGGATTCGGATAAGTGGCACTTCGATTGTCAACACTGAACTTAATTTTGTCATTTGATTTTAACTCTTGTCAATGAATAACCTTCATATTACAATAATTTTTAACTCTCACAATTAAGGAATCATTTAGGAAATTTTGCAGATTAGCCATTTCCAGTTTTTATCATCCTCTCAAATATTCATCAAACATTGAACGTCTCGTGTTCCTTCATCTGGGAAATAATCCCTCATTTTAAGCACACGTCCGGTTTAATTTCCTCGACGTATGAATTTTCAAATGAAATTGCCCTCGATGCTCTTGCGTACGTCTCGAAGTCGATTTATAATTCAACGAGGCCACGTTTGACGTCCGTATCTCTTACAGATCGCGTCCGCGTCCAGAAAAGTGATGGCGGTCATGACGAAATGAGGTTTCGATCAATTTCGGTTTCGAGTAATCCTTTGATTGCGAAAAGGACGATCGCTCCGAAGTGGCACGTCGAGCTCCATCGCAATTGAAATATAAATATCATGAAAAAGAACGATAGTTGCATAGAAGATCGATAAGACGAAATGGAGAAATGAGGCGCAACGAATGAGATGGGAAATTAAACATTTAAAGAATTAGATACCATAAATAAAATATGACAAAAACAAAAGCGACTGGTAAGATGGATCTAAGAATTAAAATTGAATAAGAAGAATGCAACGAGAAAATGATAAAATAGAAGAATACGAACTCAACGAACATCGAACTATACGAGCGTAGTTATGATAAAGCAAATTTCATCTCAAACGCTTTCATTTTATGGCGATTTAGACCTTCCCCCACTCCTTCTCCCCACTCCTCTCACCCACTTTTGGCGGAACAACTGTAGCTGTTCAAAGTTGTTAATAGGCTGTTCAAAACTGTTCATGAGGCGTTCAAAACTGTTCATGAGCTGTTCGAAGCTGTTCATGAGTTGTGCAAAGCTGTTCAATGCTGTTTGGAAGCTGTTCATCGTTTCAATGTTTTTACTGTAATTGTTCCCCCAAAAGTGGAGGGAAGATGAGTAGTGATGTGGATGGTCTCAATCAACCTATTACTGCTTACGTGAGCTTTGGTCGAAAAAGAATAAGGTAAAAGCCATCCCTTCAAAGTAACTGAGTAAATTCCTCCATATTGTAAGTTTTGACCTTAATTGATATTTAATTTTAAAATATATTGAAAATGAATACGCAAAAAATAAGCTTTACGTGAGGCGTTCAAATGCAAGTTAGACGTTTTCCTAATTCCGACGACTCGATTTTCCGTTAACGTTAGTTCGATCCGCTCGAAAATTGCACCTAATTGTTTAACGGGAATGCATCGAGTTGTAAATGCGAAATTAAATTTAATTGCTTAACAAGTACACTGCACTGTGTGATGCAAATGATATCGTTTGCGAAAGTGTTCGCGACGACGAATTTCTTCGGGACATGATTATTTAATTCCTCGAAGTTATGCCACTGAGGTACTGCGTTTTCACGTTGCACTACATCCCCAACTGATTAAGCCGATGCTCGTTTTGTGCCTTGCTCGCACGACACCATAATTACGAAAGTGCATTAAAAAGAGATAACTTCGTTTGCTAAAGCATGGTTCACCTTAACTACCAACAAATTTGTAAGTTTCGCTGTAAAACGAAGAATAATTTGCTATTTCAACTTCAAAATTACAGTACAATGTGTATTAAAGCAGATAATTTTCTTAAATGGAAAGAAATAATGCTCTACGTACTTATACTTCTAAAAAATTTCAAATTGGGTTTTTGAAAAAATTATTTTTAAACAAATTTTTTGTTTTAATTAAATCGAAAACAGTACTAAAGCTCTTATCGAACTTTCAAACATAATCTAAAATCTAAAGCATCCACTATCATTTACCTCTAGTTATAAGAGGTAAGTTCGACGTTCCTGTTCACTCGGGTGTACGATTCGCTGTAACGAGCGTTGGAAATATTTGTACAAAATATACCGGGTGTGCCAACTATCTGGGGTCGGTCTATTACGTCTTACCTATTCACTGTATTAAAAAATGTTTCAAGTTAAAGTTGTTTGGACTCAAGTACTCTACACCATAAAATTATTCTGAAATATACAGTTTAGTTTTGCCTGTACGTTATACAACTTTGTTATTTTAAATGGAACAGCCTATATATCGTCGCATTTTCAGATTCCCTGGAACAAAATAGGGAAAGTTTGTACTACAGACTCCATACTAAAATTGAGCGGTTTTCGAGATATTCCACTTTTAGTTACAAAAAATTAATTTAGGTAGTTCTCTTTAAAAATTAATAATGTTTTTATTAACCACGATTTTGTAACGATTCGTTGGCATAATGGTAACAATGCTTCAAGTTAAACAGTCAATACCAAATATCCTCGTTATATTATACAGGGTGTTTCAAAATTGATAATGAATTGTAGCATCTTTAAAAGGCTAAAAGTCGTTTTTTTTCAAATGGAACATCCTGTATATTTTTATGCTATTTGATCAAGTTTTAAGTTCTTTTTCGATCGCGTATAACATTCCCGATAGCTAAAGTTAATTCTTTTGGAGTTATAGGTACTTCAGTATCATAAAACCTGTGTTAGACAAAATAAGATATATGATAGTACCATTGACGTAATACTTTTGAAGTAAATTTATTTAGGAATAGTAAGTATCTGGATATGATGTATTACCTGTAGTTTATACTAAAATTCCAGAATACCAGAATATACCGGGCGAGCCAATTATCTGGGATCGGTCTATTACGCCTTACCTATTCACTTGGTTAAAAAATGTTACAAGTAAAAGTTGTTTGGAGTCAAGTAGTCTACACCATAAAGTTATTCTAAAACATACAGGGTGTTTGCTTTTTCCTGCAAGTTATACAACTTTGTTATTTTAAACGGAACGTCCTGTATATTGTCACATTTACAAAATAGAGAAAGTTCATACTACAGACACCATACTAAAATTAAGTGGTTTTCGAGATATTCCACTTTTAGGAAAAAACAATTAATTTGAACTTAGGTAGATCTTTTTGAAAATTAATAACATTTTTATTAACGATTATTTCGTATCGGTTCTTTGGCATAATACTAACAATGCTTCAAGTTAAACGGCCAATACCAAATACCCTCGTTATATTATACAGTGTTTTAAAATTGAAAATATCTTATATCTTATTTTGTCTAATACAGGTTTTAGGATACTTAATTACATATAACTCAAAAAGAAATAATTTTAGCTATAGGGAATGTTATTCGCGATCGAAAAAGAACTTAAAACTTGATCAATTGGCATAAAAATATACAAGGTGTTCCATTTGAAAAAAACGACTTTTAACCTTTTAAAGATGCTGCAATTCATTATCAATTTTGAAACACCCTGTATAATATAACGAGGATATTTGGTATTGACTGTTTAACTTGAAGCATTGTTACCATTATGCCAACGAATCGTTACAAAATCGTCGTTAATAAAAACATTATTAATTTTTAGAGAGAACTACCTAAATTAATTTTTTTTTACCTAAAAGTGGAATATCTCGAAAACCGCTCAATTTTAGCATGGGATCTGTAGTATAAACTTTCCCTATTTTGTTCCGGGGAATCTGAAAATGCGACGATATACAGAGTGTTCCGTTTAAAATAACAAAGTTGTATAACGTATAGGCAAAACTAAACAGCCTGTATATTTCAGAATAATTTTATGGTGTAGAGTACTTGACTCCAAACAATTTTTACTTGAAACATTTTTTAATAAAGTGAATAGGTAAGACGTAATAGACCGACCCCAGATAGTTGGCACACCCGGTACATATACAGTTTATTATTACTCAGTTCATAGAATTATCATTGAAAATGCTTCTTCAAACAAACTATTCATCAACGTGTTACAAATTGAGACCAAACATTTTCTTATTTTCACAATTCGTAAACTCGGAGCTTCGCCGTCTGCATTCCAGTAGAATTCCCCCTTTTTAATTTCACAAATAAACTAAATACTTCAAAGATCTTGTGCGTGTGTGATTGATTTTATTTATAGTAAAGTGTCCGACACACTATTTTAGTCCTGGCTGTGAGTTATCGTTATGAAGGTCGTTTCTGATTGCAGATTGCATTTGAGTTATGTACGAAATACGTTTCCTGTTTATTGTATCTAATAAGTAGATATAAAGCTCGAGCTTGTTATACAGTGATTGTAAATGCACAAGATTATATTAAATGATTCGCACGAGCTTGGTGTGAAATTGCTGTTGTATTTAGGTGTTTGCCTACACGACGTTGTTTCTAATTTTACGTCGTAAAACTGAATACATTTTAAAACTTTCTATCGCTCAGAGTTGTGTAAAAAACGAAATTACCATTCTGAGTTCGTAGAAATCGTGAATCTTGAATTTAAACCGTTTGTTAAAAAATCTCCTTGTAGTATTTACTATGCGTTGGCCCACAATTTACTTGGATTATTCTGTTCCCTGGGATTAAAATTCTACCTGCTTTTAATTTATTTGTATATTCCGTAAATATGTGTACCACAGAATTACAACCTGTAGAAATTTTGTATTTTTAAATGCGGAAACTGTAGTTTTTAAATCACGTTTAGGTATTCTTCACACTGAAACAAAATCATTTTCGAAATGGCAGCAATAAACTTTAACGAATCGCATTTCAATTTGGAGTACGTTGTAAATGTTTAAAATAAAACCTGTGTTTATTTGCATTCTCTATTGTGTTTATTTTTCCAACGGTGTTTTGATCTCGCAATTTTATAACTGGAAAGTTCTGGTTTCAACTCAATTTTTTTTTTTTAATTAAGTTTTTGATCTTATTTTTGTGCACTTTCATAGGTTTAGTTTATTTCTTGTTTTCTCTAATTGTTTATTCTTCGTGAACCATTAAGTCATTAATGTTATTAAACGGCATGATTTGCACACACGAGTAACTTACATTTTTTTAAAATAAATAACAATCTCGTCATGGTTAATTATGACTTATGACTGAACAAAATTATTCTACATTTGTGTGTACGACCGAACATTTTAATTGCGTACAATTAAGACTGTATTGTTTGCATTTATCACGATGGAATGGTACATTTCCTGCGAGTAATAGCAAGTTGATTGTGAAATTGAATTCTTCAAACGATAAATTTTATGGTAATGCTTTATGTTCTTTCATGAATTACATTTTTTGATGATAATTCATACGTGTAGGTTTGTAAACCTATTGTTATTTTTTCTTACTTAATACTAGGTGATTCTACTGTTGTAATAATAATAATAATAACTTTATTGGACCCGCATTCTAGTTGTCTTTCTTGTATTTCATATTTAAATACATACTTCATTTTTTCTTGTTTTCCCTGCTATTTTCCATCAAATCTCATTTCAGTTGCGTTGATTCTACTTTAATATTTATCTGTTAAGTCGAGGATTGTTGATATCATAAGTTTTTTGACCTGCTTTCGTTTTTTTTGTATTTCTCTTTTGCTCAAAAATTCTCAAATTATTGAATACTCGTACGTTTTCGTTAATTTCCTTGCCCAGTTTTCCATTACTTTCTATCATCGTACCCAGTTATTTGAAATGTGTTATTTGTTCTTTTCTTTTGACGAAAATAATTTCTTTGTTTTATTTGCGTGCGTTTTCGTAGTTCTGTAACTCGTCATACGTTGATTTTATAGATTTCTTTCCGTTCTTATAATTACTAGTTACCAGCATTTTTCAATATTTATTGATTCATCTAGAACGAAAGAGACTAGATTAGACTGGACTCAGGACACATCCATATTTTAATCTTAGTTTGGAATTATATTTTTCTCTATATTTTCATACATCGTCTTGATGATGTCAGTAGTCGTTGCTCGTATTCCACTGTTTACTAGACATTTCCAATTTTTATTTTATCGAAGGCTTATCGAATTCTATAGATGTTCTCCATCTTTGCTAATGACTTTCTTAACGATCTGTCTTAATATGAAAATTGTATCTTTCCTAAAGCTAGTTGTGTTTTTTTTAGTGTCAAGTCTAGTTTAGTTGTTTTGTTATTCTCGCCAGGATTTTTCCTGCTATACTTGTTAAAGTTATACCTCAGTAATACACATTTTTATCTCCTTTTTATATAACGGTATAATTCTTATGTTTCATTCTTTGAGTAATTCCGTTTAAAAGATTTTAACATTATTATGTTGTCTTAAGTGTGTCGTTCCTAACTTAATTTTTCAATAGTTTAATTCCTCTTTTGATATCAGCTGAATCTCGTATTTATTTTCTGTAACAGAGTCTAAATGTACATATTACACTGAACAAGAACAATAACTAAAAATGAAAAATCTACGATTTTAAATACAGTCTGTTCTACAAAACGGGCCCAAGACTATTGGCAATTTACATTACCGTTGGTGGCGCTGCTATCCATAAAACATGTCTACTGACAAAGGGACAATTCAAAATATTAACAATTAATAGCTTTGAAAAAAGCTGATTTACATAAAAAAATAATACCTGAATAAACAAAGAACACAGAAATTAGCAAAATGGACGTATCAATCGCATGAATACTAATTACTGATGTCCCTTTGTCGCTAGTGTAAAACTTTGTCGCGAGGTGGCGTATCGCGTAATGTAAATCGCCAATAGCGGCTTCAATTGTGATTTAATCACCAACAAACCTTATATTATTAAATGGGACCGTCTTAGCTACAACTTAGCGACAAAAAATCTTTTTTTGACACCTTCATTTGGTTGTTGTGACGTCATCGACAATTTTTTTAAATTGCTCGGTATAATTTTTTTGTGTATTCTTGTAGAGCATTTTAAGTACTTTTCACCGGTATAAAGTTTTAGTAGGATTATACCATGAAATTTTTGCAAAAAATATACGTCGCCTAGCTTTGTATAATTTCAATAAAATTCAAAAACACATAACCACACATTAAAATCTTCGAAACGTCAGAAGTAGTTCAAATGTACTCGTAAAGATAGCTATGAACTTAGGAGGGATGTCGACGTTTATCAGTCGTTGCACAGAATTGCATTTCTCGTAAATCCATAAGAGGGCCAGTTACGATATGATCGTAGCCTTCGAGTCGTAAAATCTTTCGATCCAAACGTAAAAGTCACAGAATCGACACAATAATCACCAACAAACCATATATATTATTAAATGGGACAGTCTTAGCTACAAATTGGCGAAAAAAAATTTTTTTGACACCTTCATTTAGTTGTTGCGACGTCACCGACAATTTTGTTAAATATCTCGTTATAATTTTTTTTGTGTATTCTTCTAGAGTATTTTAAGTAATTTCACCGGTATAAACTTTTAATAGGGTTATATTATGAAATTTTTGCAAAAAATGCACAAAACTGATTTGAGCTAGTAGGCTGTTAAATCCGAAAGTCTCTGGAACAAACAACAGTTTGAGCAATTTCTTTAGTTCAATTTTAAATTTTGGTTTCGAAAACCACAATTTCCTTTCAATTTTATTAAAGATCTAGTTCTTTGTAAGCGTTGCTCCAATTTTCCGAACTTAACGACGGTTTGGAGCAATTATTTTGGGAAAACAATCAACATAAAGCCTCTGTACTTGAACACTATTTTTGTGACACTCACAATAAACTTGTAACATATCTACTAGTTCATTAATTGTTTTTTCGATTTTAGGGGAAAAAAATCTTTATTTGGCATAATACTTCATTAACACAACATTCATTATTTCATATTTCATTCCCCCGCCTCTTCCAGCCTCTTCTTCAGTCTTTTCAACACTTCCAAGCC
>JAFFZR010027509.1:0-32777 GCA_018397195.1 Lethrus apterus | reverse complement strand
GTGAGTCGGAAAGGAAATATCGTCGAAAAACTGTTTTGGAGCGCCATTTTTCCAATATGGCGGCTACTTCCGGAAAAAAAAGAGGTGGCAAAGTAAAAATTCGGAAAGAGCACGTCAAAATCTATAAATATACCAATTTGCAAAACTACCCTAAAACTTCACAGGCAAAACTTCCAGCTGAACTAATATTATTTTATTATAAAAACATGGGTCGTAATTCACTGACTATCTTTGTAAATAATTGATACTGATTTACGATTTAAAAAAAAAACCAATTCAAAGAATAATAACATTTGAAGTATTAGTTATCCAATTTATCCAAATGGCTGCAGAAAAAGGTTAATTTTATCGGCACGCCTTTATTCTCGACAGTCTGGATTGTCGACTTAAAAACTTTAATTGATAAAAATATTTACAGTAAAAATTTTCTTTTAAATAAAAATTTGTATTACATAGTAAATACTTTTTAATTGGATGAAAGCGCAATAAAACATGAAATATTATGCCAGAGTTTATGCGAAGGATTTGAGTCAAAATTGAAAATGTAACATAACTTTCATACACACATTGTATGTATGTGTCTAGTTTTTTTTTTTTTTTTTATCAAAAGTACCACCAACAGTTTGAACTTACACTTATTCAGATATGACATTTGGTTACGTTTGATATCTGAATTATGCATCTTTGTCAATTCATAATTCAAAGCAAAATAGTGACTTGGATAAGCAATCAATAAACTAATTATTTTTGCTAACAATTCAGCAATACATTTATATAGTTATCAGAATATATATTTTTCAACTTGATCCTATAAATTTAATGAAAACAATTCCACTTATTATTAATAATAAATGAATAGCTTCAAGTAGAAGCTTATCAATAAGATCGTTACATATACATTTTTACATAACAAACTGGTTTATTGTCTTGTAAGCATCTCACTTCGACTACAACCTACAAAACATAATTATACAGTTCGCGCAGTATGTATGTCTTTATTAATAAATAGCGACTGCTTTTCGTTTAATAAATTAGAATATTACACGGTAATCGCGGTACGTGTTTGACTTAACAGTATACATGTAAACGACTACGTTAAGTATAGCCTACATATTTCACCTCTGAGGCATTTACGGTTTTTAGACAAAAGACGATTGTCGATATCGGACGCGAGTGATTTGATCGATTTCGAAATTAATTAAAAGCCACACCACACGATCGCTAACTGGTTATTCAGTCGCATTTTCTAGCCATAAATTAACGTCGTGTGTTCAGTTTCGATGTGTAATTTTAATCTCCAATTTGTCTATTATAATGAATGTTTGTCGAAGACAAGATGGCGTGCAAAAAAAAATTATGAAAGTTGCTGCTAATTTGAATTGAGTTTTCTAAATGCAAAATTAAATAAGATATATGTGTCGAGTAAGTTTTAATGTCTTGTCTCGTAGGAAGTCGTCAATTTCCCTTCAAGTGATATTAATTTCTACATGTGAAAATTACATCGAACCTAATGCCATACGACTAAAATCTGTTTTCCAAGTTGTTCATTATTTGTAACAACATATGAGATTATTCAACAAATTGATCTACACTTTTTGGATTTTTGTGAAATTAAAAGTAACGACATATCGAAGTTTGTCATCTTTTATTTACGCTGACATGAAACAGAAACAAATTTATGTATCCATTGTGTTATTGATACAACAGGTTGAAAAAATAGAATAAATTATATGTAGCATGCATATCAATATTTGTTGATATCGTGTCATTATTCACAGCTTGACATCCACGTTTCTATTTATATATTGAAATTGATCTCAGATACGGATACTTTCTGCGTAAAAAGGTTTGTTACATCAATTATAATTGGACTACGTAGTATAACAACATAACATGAATAATTACATTCCTATTAAGAATTACATCTCAATTGACGGATCTCCTAGCATGTGAAATATTCCTACTGAATAACAATTGCAATAAATATTTGGAACGTCACAATTATTTATTTAATTTATTTTTAACATGTTTTTCGAAAATCTGCATGTTATAATAAATGTTTGTTTTTAAATTGTTATACAAAAATTACCATCATCATTATATTTTATTAATTATTATTACAAGCACAATTTCATTTTTATTATTCAGTTCCTGTTACATAAATATATGTACATAGGTATAAGCTCTCATAAAAAACAATAAATAAGCAAATATACTTATATAAATTTACGTAGACCGATTAATTTGAGTACGAGTCCGTATAAATTAACAAAATCCACTTCTACCTACGCTGAAGAGTTCGTTTGAAGACGAGAAACAGCCAAAATAAAAGACTTAAATAACTCGAAAATTGACAGTTTGGAAGTCGTCCAAGAGGCTCTAGGACTACCTTTTCAACGTTTCCTATACATGCAACTCGCATATTTAAATTTACATTCGCTAGAATAATATATTATACAATAGATACGATCGACGAAATATTAGTGTTATTTAGAAATTTACATTTACATCAAATAAATTTGAATATCAGACAACTAACATTACTTTATGGATTTTCAAAGTTACTGATGGTGGAATAATAAACAAAATAAAATTTCGAATTGTTCTACTAGTTATTTATTATGCTAAAATTCTTATCTAAGAATGATTTTCTTGGCCAAATAAATCAGCTAATATAAAAATAATGGACAGATATAGGTTTGATTTAGTTCTATATATAACATCAACAAAAAAAACTAGGAATTTAACTCGTTTGTTATGGAAATCTAATAACTTGCTTTCCATTCAAATGCATAACATTATAACAATGAACATAAATATACAGGGTGTCCCCGGGAAAACGAAACACTCTCAATATCTAAGAAACTAATTTTTTTTCTTAAAATCGCTGAAACACTTAAACTTTAGATCGATGGGGGACAACTTTTGGCGAAGAAATGATCGCCATATCTTCAACCCCCTAGCCGCAGGGGTGTCAACCCTAAAATTCTTAAATTACACTAGGGGTTGAGTGATATCTCATTTAAAAGCGTACATCATTTGCATTTCAACGGTGTAAAAATTTTTGAAATCCATCGAATCGTTTTCGAGAAATTATCTTTTAAAGATAACTATGGTACAAAACAGAAAGGGCAATTTAGATAGAAAAACAGTCAAGATTTATTTGAGAAGTTGTTGGAAATGGCCTTCCCCAACTTCCATACAATTATACAACCGTTGCTCAAACCCACGACGTCTTTAAAAAATTTACGAGATATAATGTACAATTCTATCTCTTGCCTGCCGTGCAGTCTCCTCTGAAATTTTTCAAAATGTACGTTGTGGGTTTGAGCAACGTTTGTATAATTGTATGGAAGTTGGGGAAGGCCATTTCCAACAACTTCCCAAATAAATCTTGACTGTTTTTCTAACTAAATTGCCCTTTCTGTTTTGTACCATAGTTATCTTGAAAAGCTAATTTCTCGAAAACGAATCGATGGATTTCAAAAATTTTTACACCGTTGAAATGCAAATTATGTACGCTCTTAAATGAGATATCACTCATTCCCTAGTGTAATTTAAGAATTTTAGGGTTGACACCCCTGCGGCTAGGAGGTTTCTTCGCCAAAAGTTGTCCCCCATCGATCTAAAGTTTACGTGTTTCAGCGATTTTAAGAAAAAAAATTAGTTTCTTAGATATTGAGGGTGTTTCGTTTTCCCGGGGACACCTGTATAATAACACCTACAGTACATAGAGGACAAAATACAAAGAAAGCTGATCATTAATTGGAAGAATTTGAAAAGTAATGTAGTAATTAATTTAAATTAAAACAAATTATAGTCACCTTCGTCTGTTCCACAAATTGAGCAACCATTACAATCACCGATATATTTTCTTGCATAACCATCCTCCAAAAATCAACAACCGTTGATTCTAGAGGACCTTGCGTTGCTATATATTCAACCGATCCGGAATAACCCTTAAAAAATGTTATGTTGACGATGCAAAGCAATGTAACAACTTACTTTTATAAACGAGGCATTTATGTAATCCGTGTAGTTTGCATTGTTATCCGCCAGTATAACTCTGGTGTCGTCATCTGAAAACATTGATTTTTATACGAAATTTCAAGAAACATTCCCATTCACTTACACGGTAAAATATTTATGTAGCGGTTTTTCTTCTTATTTTCTTCAGAAATTCCAATCGTCGTCAAAGGTGCATTTTCGGCGCTAATCTTGCTCAGCAACGTAAATTCGTCCTTAAATTTGTGTAAATGTTCCTTGTAATCGTCGTAATGTTCTGGAAACTCCTTAGTTGTTATTGGTAGCGGTAGGAATGGTGGTGTATCCTTCGTTTCAATGTTTTCAAATTGATCCTTTTTTTTCTTTCGCCATAGAATGAATATGAAAATCGTGACGAGCATAAAGGCCAAGATTCCAAAAGTCAATCCGAAAATCAACGCCCAGTTTAAAGAATTATCTAAATCTGCCGCTAAAATTGACAAATTGATTAAATTACAATGAGTATAAAAATTAACTCACGAGTGATGAAACCAACTGACATCGTATCCCTAAAACCATTGTACGTAAAACCTCGAACTCTGAATTCATATTCAGTCTCGGGTGTTAAAGGTCCGTTGCAAAATCCAGTGACTTCTGTGCAGTTCTCAACACCGATAACGTATGTGAAGTTTTCTATGATTTTGGTTACGAATGGGTTCCAAAATTCTTCATTAGTTTGATACGTGATGGCGTCCTCATCCGACCATACCCCTATACTGGGCCAAGTGGTACCGTCCCAAAAACCATATGTCTCATCATCTTGTTTTTCTCCACGTGTTAAAATCAACGCATAGTACAAAATATCTCCATTTGTCGTGCTGAACAAATCACTCGATAGTAAAAAGCTTGCCGTTTGCGATCCATCAGCTATAGGCGCTTGCAGTTCGGAAATGTCATCTGCAGGAACTGAATTTTTGTATTAATTGGAAGCGCTGCGTCGATTTTAAACCTTACCTCCTGCCGGTGCGGTAAATTGTTCGATTTCGTACGTCTCGCTGATAAACTGTGCGTTGAGGACTTGTATGCCTCCAGTGTAGTTGTACTGTGGTTTCAAGTTGAATGTTACTGTGTTGTTCGCATATTCTCTAATCGTTGTTTCGAGAATCACATCGTCAAAACCGGCTCTTGTTCCCATCAGTGTTACGTTGTATTGTTGAAAAATTCCGTTCATGTTGCACGGTTTTAAAAATGAAATTGTCACATCTGCATTGTATAATTCATTTTCTGTAAAGTGTATTTCTGTGTTGAGATTTCTTACCATATCGGGATCTGTAAAATGTCTGTACAATATGTTGTAATATAAATCAAATATGTAGTAATAATAATAACAATTGTGAAAAAGGACGTAAATTTGCTATTGTATCTTATTCCATAGCATTTACTGTTCGGAGAAAACCATAATTGTTCATTTCCAATATGAATTTTCTGATTACCTGTAGGTAACGTTTGGAATGAGATTATTTCGCTGTCGACTCCGAAACCGACAGAAGTAGAAGCCCTAATGATTACGGTATAATTATAATTTGATACACCATCAGCAAATTCAAACTCATTTTCATCCGCCGTAACCATATAAGTCTCATACAATTTGTGGATTTCACAACCATCTTCTACGTTATGTAACGGCCCAATTGAAACGATAGACACGTTGTATTGTCGAAGTTCGCCGTTTTTACTGAGTGGCTCTTCCCAACTGACAAGAACTGAATTTGCAGTACTTTCGCTGGTACGAACGTTAACCGGCGCCGACGGATCTGAAACACTTATCTTAGGATATACAATACACGATCGATAAAAATTACGTCACTTACAACCATCCGGCGATAAAAAAGTGATTTCGTATGGTTCGCTTTCGATTTCTTCGGAAATGATTGCTTTTAGTTTCACGGTGTAGTTGAAGAATCCTTTTATGTCGGATACCTCCCAATAATATGTTTCTTCTTCTATTGGGTCATTTGGAGCGACATTTTCCAAAAGAATTTGTTCTTCCGACGGATCTTCCAATGAAAATCCCAAGATATCAACTTGGAACAGTGATAATTTACCATTTGTGTTGCACGGCAATGACCAATTCAACAGCAATGTTACGTCGTAAACTTCTCCTAATATATTTTTAAAGTCGTATTCTACGTTCCTCGGAATTTCAGATGCTAGAAATTTGAAAAATATATGCATTTTTTTCAGATTTTCGTTATTAAGTACCTGAATTTAACGTTTGGAATGAGATTATTTCGCTCTCGATTCCGAAGTCTACCGACGTAGAGGCTCTGACAATCACTGTATAATTATAATTGGGAAAACCTTCATTAAATCTAAATTGATTTGTAGTGGCCGGAATCTCATATGTTTGATGTAGTTCATGTATTCCACAACCATTTGCCACATTATGCAAAGGTCCAATCGAAACGATAGTCACGTTGTATTTCTGAAGTTCGCCGTTTTTACTGATTGGTTCATCCCAATTGATGAGAACTGAATACTCGGTGGCTTCGCTGCTGCGAACGTTAATCGGTGCAGATGGATCTAAAACATTTATTTTGAAGACAAAATCAAAACGTTGTTGAAACTTACATCCATCTGGTGATAAAAACGTAATTTCGTACGGTTCGCCTTCAATCGTTTCTGTTAAATTTGAAACGATTGCTTTTATCTCCACGGTGTAATTAAAGAAACCTTTTATGTCTGGTATCTCCAAGTAATAAGTTTCGTTTTCGATTGGATCGTTCGGAGGGACGTTTACTACCTGGTGGTGTGATTCCAACGGATCATCTAATGAAAAACCCAACGTTTCGATTTCAAAATGAATCAAGTTCCCGTTTGTACTGCACGGTAAAACCCAAGACAATAACAGGGTTACATCGTAGTTTTCTCCTAATATGTTTCTGAAATCGTAATCCACACTTCTCGGAACTTCAGATGCTTAAAAGGAAATTGCAAAATAATTAAAAAAATATTGTATGTAATAATTTTAATTAATAGTGGCGTCGACGCGTTAATTATACGTGGGGTCGCTGGATTAATTTTTTTGAGTTTGACATCCTTAACGCGCCTTCCACAGGATATGACCACGTTTGCTCACCTCAGCACTAAGTGATTATGAGAATTTTTGTGGCGGTTGTTTAGATGATGGAAAAAAAATGATAACCGCATTATAAACAGTAAGCTGACGGATTAGATTAGATTAAAAAGCGAAAACGTTTGTCTAAATATGTCAAATATTTAATCTTTCGCTAGATTAAGTAAATTGTTTTCAAATCATATTCATTTTGCAATCATTCTTTGAGTTTCTACTTGGTTTAAAATATGTTTTTAAATACGAACCTGAAGGATTCGTGTAAACGTATAAAGTGGCCGATGGACCGTAATCCACAGTCATGGCCGAAACCTCTAAAATATATTCGAAATTTGGAAAGGCATCGATCACGTCGTGAAAGGTTACATCCGCTTCCGTAAAGTTTATGTTCGTGTTATTCGGCACCGAACACTCTTCGGGCAAGTAATGTAAATTCCTATTTGTTATTGTTTCGATTTTGTAGTTTTCCAAAATTCCTGGCACTTTTGCAGGTTGATCCCACGTGACCATAAAACTGGTATCTGTTATCGTCGCCAGTTGTAAGTTTTGGGGTATGCTCGGTACTAAAATGAGAAATACCAAATCTATGAAAATTTTTGTTTCTTAGTGTATGTAATTATTATTTAATAAGAATACATGAGGAGAAAACAAATATAACTTTTTATTGTGATTACTAATATTTTATAATGTGAAACAATTAATTTTATGTTTACTTTATGAAAGTAATTGTCTACTGATATTATCACATCCATTAGTTATAAAAATCACCTTCTGTTCATCAAGTGTAATCTTGACTTTCAGTCAAGAGGATGTGATTTAGATATGAAAAACATTGTGTGACTATTATGGAAATTTACTGAGTAATTTAAGTACTAAAATCCCCAACTGGGTGCCTCTAATTCTAATCCAACAAAATGAAGTCTACTTTTTCATATTTGCTGTTTTTTTGATTAATATTTCCTTTTTTCCGGAGCTTTTTGTTCTTTGATGCAGAAATAAGTATCAAATTCGCAAATCATTACTAGTACAAGAATTGGTTAAAATCAGTGAAATACGCAAAACCCGTACCTTCTGCAAGCGTTCGAAATTCTATCGGTTCGCTGTTTTCTGAAATTCCTCCTTCGTTTTCAACTACAGCTACGCAGCTGTAATTAGTAAATTCGGACAGACCTGTCACGCTTACTTTAGCTACTGGCCTGGACGTGCTATCTGTGTAATCGACAAAAGCATCTTGACTTCCAATGACCCAAGGATAATTTTCGTTATTGACGCCGTCACAGTGCACCGAAACATTCGTTATCGTACACCTGTTATCGGCGAAAGATTCCAAAGTAAAAGTCATTTCCGCCCATGTCTTATCAATGTCGAGAGTTCTCAGGTTGGGAGGATCCGTCGCTGAAAGTTCCTTAAATAAACTTTATGAAAAGATATGGAAATAAAAAACTTACGCAAGGGATCGATTTTGCTGTTGTTGATTGCTAACTGTCCTTCTTGGGCTTCGCTGACTATGGGCGTTATCTGTACGTTGTACGTCATACATCCTATCAATGGTGAAAAATCATAATAAGTTGCGGTGGTCTTGAAATCTTCTGTTACACTATTGTCATCCCAGAGTAACACCCTGTAATTTTGTATACAAGCGCCCTGTTGAGCGGGGGGCGTCCATGTAACATGCAACACATTCTCCACAACTGTCAACGCTAAATTACTGACGGAAGATATTTCTGCAATGAAAAACAATCATGATTTTGAATTCGTTTCCGTCGCTACATACGGGCAGGTGTGCCGGTTCTGGCCGTTTGAGTGACGGGTTCCCCGTAGATTGTTCCCGATTTCGCCGAAACCGATACCGTGTAAGTCGTGCAGCTTTCCAAATTGTTCAATCCGAAATTGGTATCTTCAATTTCTGTACTTGTCGTGTCTATTTCTATCTTATAACCGGTCACGCAATCGTCAATTTCGGGAGGATTCCAATTAATTGTTAAACTGGTTGCGGTTTCAATAATTGACAAATTTAATACAGGTCCCGGTACTAAAAAAAAAAAAAAAATGTAAATTATGTTAAAGATACTTTTAACGCGTTAGAGGATTTTATGTTTACAACTATATCAGACAACAAGATCGAAAGTTTGTAGATCGTGTTTGTTGCCAAATACAATCAGTTGGCGACGTACGTAAACAAGGTCGGCGCGCACACATATATACTAATATTTAATCACGACGTTTGTTATAATAATAATTGTTATCTTAAATTCTAAAAATAATAAAAGAAGAATATGACCTTTCTTTAATTTTTCTGTTTCTATCATTCTGTGTAATGCAGCAAGTCTAAGTCTACTAAATCCTTCGTGGGAAATTACAAAACCAGACAAATTTTTATATAATTACAAATAAATAAAATAAATTTGATTACAGTTGATAAAAACAGCGTAATTTGGTTAATAATTGGCCCCTGATAGATATCTATTTTATTTTCTTGATAAACATTTTTTTCTCTAAATTCTCTATTCCATATTTTTACTTATTGCAATGTAATCTAGTTAATGAGTAAATGAGAACTTGCGGGATTATTTGATTTATTAATTACTGCGAAATTTGGATTGAATAAGTTTTCATTTGATAAGAAAAATAAGATGAAACCCGAAAATAATTTTTTTTTTTTTGTTTATTACCTATTGCCGTTACTCTTTTTCCAACATTATTATCTTTACCGACGATTTCAATTCCGAACTTGGTGCAGTACAGATTTCCATCAAAAATATAGCTAGTTGTCGACGTCTTCCGATAACTTTTATCATCGACATAAATGTAATAATCGGAACAATTTGGGTATGTGGACGGAGTCCATGAAACCTTCGTTTTATTGTTTTTCGCTGAAATCAGCAGCAAATCTACCTGTCCAGGTACTGAAAATATCTTTATCGTGAAAATGCCAAATTGATACTATGGTAATCAAAGCCGAATTTCATGCAACGATACCTCCTTAATTGAAAATGTTATAATTCTTGCTGATCATAAGAAGCTGGCATCAAAATCATTAATTATATCAAATTGTCATGCATTATCAAAGCCAATTTTATGCAACAATAAGGACTTCTTTGGTTAAAATTTTACTTACATGTCCAAATAATTCGTTCATAAACTGGTGTGAAACCGACTTCTATGGAGATGTTATATGCGCTACATTGAAACAATTTTTTTTTAATTTTGTGAAATATTTTGTTGTCCCTCCTAAAGTATGGTACATCGTGTCTGTTATCATTATATGCTTTAGTCAAGTGTATGTAATAATTGACATTGCATGTTTTATTCGTTTTCAGCGAAACCGCTAAGTTTTCTTCTGTACGATTTATCGTAAATTCCAATCCTATAATAACAGATGCATCAGTAAGTACGTTCAGATGTTTATCTTTGTTTGTAATATCCCGGATGCTTTCATGTATGATTGAACTCGTTCCTGATAGATGATACGCATTGGTATTGAACAATCGTTTTGTAAACGTAATATAATGGCAATTTGATTATGTCTACGTTAATCGAAAATGTTGTTTATGACACGATTTTCTTTTCTTTTATGTGTTCCCTGTTCTATTTGCAGGAAGCATTTATGGATATTAAAAGTAAAATGTTTTTAATTTGACTACTAAATCCTTCGTGGAAAATTACAAAACCAGACAAATTTTTATACAATTACAAATAAATAAAATAAATTTGATTACAGTTGATAAAAACAGCGTAATTTGGTTAATAATTGGCCCCTGATAGATATCTATTTTATTTTCTTGATAAACATTTTTTTCTCTAAATTCTCTATTCCATATTTTTACTTATTGCAATGTAATCTAGTTAATAATTGGCTCTTGATAGATATCTATTTTTTTACTAGATAAATATTTTTTTGAATTCTGTATTTCATATCTTTGTTTATTAAAGTGTATTCGTGCTTGATTTAATTCATGTTTTCAAAATCATTGCATTCATTTTGTTTTTTTTTTCTTTTCCTCTCACCACTTGTCCCAAGTTCGAATTACTGGATTGAGAGGGTGGAATTTGATTGCGGCCATAATAGTAATAATAATAATAATATTCCTTTAATAATTTAATTACAACATCTGAAACTTCCTGTATTATTTCATAACCTGGATCTGGGGTTGAATTTTTTCCTCCTTCTTATTACACGATATTCATCTTCAGATGATACTTTTTGGGCTGAATTAGTGTTTTATAATGACGTTTATTTATCGGTGTTTTTTCCTGTCTTATAAGGAATGTCTTCAGGAACAGGAACAGGAATCATTTTAATGCGTTTTTCTTATTTCTTATTAATAATTTTGGGCTAAGGAAATTAACTTTAAAAATACTAGATTCCAGAAAGAAAGGGATTTATCAAACCACGAGAAAGAGAACTCCCCCCCCCCTAATTTATTAAAACATCATCAACACTATTCTTACTTTCCTTTTCTTTACAGCGTAAGAAACATTTTGGTAGGTTTCAGAATTTACATACTACTTGAGAGGACAAAAAATTATATTTGAGTTGAAGATTATAACTTAAATTTTTATAATAAAATTTTGGGAAATTTATTTAAGTTACATTTTCTTTGAGGTCGTAGCCAAAACAAAACTGATAAAAATATTACACAATTTTATTTTGGTTGCAAGATTAATTTTTCAACAAATTTTATAAATGTATAGTCTTTACCATTAATTATGGAATTAATATGGTGCGTAAATGAAAAAAGGTGGCGAGAGTACTTTATGTTAAAAATGTTGTTAAAAGTTGACAGTTGAGGGTTTGCGAATAATTTTAATAAAGACTAAATCTAAATCCGCAAAAGGACGCTTCTTCGCACATTTATATGTGAAAAATATACCGGGTGTCCCAGCTAAGATGGAAACTTCAATTGCTCCGTTATTAAGAGTAATTCAATTCTGAAACTTTGTATGCATTGATAATTCAAATTTCTCTATCAACTAAAAATATGTACAAAGATGTCCGACTTCCGGTTATACCGGAAGTCGGCACAAACTTTCTTATTTTAAATGCAACACCCTATTTTTTATTATCTTTTTGGATTGTCCATAAAAAATAAACACCAGCTTGTTAAACACATACTTAATCTTAGTGGCTCTGTTTCGGAGTTGTTCCACTTTTTTTGAAAAAAAACTTCTTGCAGTGTTTTCGGAAATTTGAAGTATCTCCGGAACTAATGTGCGAAAAGAGCTGCGGTTTTCACCATTCGATTTATTGAGATGCATTTTATTCCTCAATACAAATATGAAACAATTCGGTTCATTAAAACGTGAAATAAGAACGTTGGAAGTTCAGACTTTTCAATCATGGCTTACGTGATTTTTTTAAATGCAACACTATATTAATTGTGGTATCATCGGATAGAAAATCTCATTCCCTTTCACCTTTATTAATACATGTTGGTATCTACAAGTAATAGTTTTGTGGTTATTTCCGTTTTTTCTTTATATCATATTTCTTGACGTCTAAATCCTCAATACACTAATAATTTCGCCAGTAACTTGTTTTCATTAGATATAAAATTAAATACAACAATAGAACTAATGTTCATACATTCAGCGTATGATTTAGAAATATTAAATTGGGTTACAAATTTCATTATTTAGAAAATATGTTTGTCTCATATTCGTACCATGCTTGTGACTGGCAGTAACTTGTTCTGTTACGGACATGTTTAAAAAACGTTTTAACGCAACACTAATTAAGACAAAACGACAAAACCACTGTTTAATCGTTATAACTATAACTACTAATAATAAATAAATGTGTTAAAGATTGTATTATTAAATTCAAATATTGTCTATTAACCGTTACATTTTACAGTTGGTAGTAAACTTGCTTTGTTTTGACAGTTAATTCAGACATGCCAG
Organism: Lethrus apterus; assembly: GCA_018397195.1. Taxonomy (NCBI): domain Eukaryota; kingdom Metazoa; phylum Arthropoda; class Insecta; order Coleoptera; family Geotrupidae; genus Lethrus; species Lethrus apterus. The sequence goes on along the minus strand of JAFFZR010027509.1, from coordinate 19,756 downwards.
TAACAGAACAAGTTACTGCCAGTCACAAGCCTGGGACGAATGTGAGACAAAAATATTTTCTAAATAATGAAATTTCTAACCCAATATAATATTTCTAAATCAATTATCCGTATTTTAAGCGAAACGCTGAATGTATAAACATTAGTTCTATTGTTGTATTTAATTTTATATCTAATGAAAACAAGTTACTCGCGAAATTATTAGTGTATTGAGGATTTAGACGTCAAGAAATATGGTATAAAGAAAAACGGAAATAACCACAAAACTATTACTTGTAGATACCAACATGTATTAATAAAGGTGAAAGGGAATGAGATTTTCTATCCGCTGAAACCACAATTAATATAGTGTTACATTAAAAAAAATCACGTTAGCCATGATTGAAAAGTCTGAATTTCCAACGTTCTTATTTCATGTTTTAATGAACCGAATTGTTTCAATTTGTATTGAGGAATAAAATGCATCTCAATAAATCGAATGGTGAAAACCGCAGCTCTCTTCGCAAATTAGTTCCGGAGATACTTCAAATTTCCGAAAACACTGCAAGAGTAGTTTTTTTTCAAAAAAAGTGGAATAACTCCGAAACAGAGCCACTAAGATTAAGTATGTGTTTAACAAACTGGTGTTTATTTTTTATGGACAATCCAAAAAGATAATAAAAAATAGGGTGTTGCGTTTAAAATAAGAAAGTTTGTGCCGAATTCCGGTATAACCGGAAGTCGGCCATCTTTGTACATATTTTTAGTTGATAGAGAAATTTGAATTATCAATTCATACAAAGTTTCAGAACTGAATTACTCTTAATAACGGAGCAATTGAAGTTTCCATCTTAGCTGGGACTCCCGGTATATATTTAAAGATATAATAATTGCGTCGCGTCGAATTGACTGAGCTTCATCCCGGATGCCAAGAAGCAACATTGGTCAATGGTCGCGGAAGCCCTCGTAAAAAAGAATTGTGTATTTAAAATGTTGACTTACCGTCAATGCAATCTTCAGTAGCTCTGAATTCATTTAAATCTGTCGAAGATGATTCATCTTTGATAGTAGTTCCTTCTATCACGTTTTCGTTTGAAAAATAAATCTCATTATTCGTTGATGTGATCACTCCGTATTCAGTCGTCGTTTCAATAAATGTATAACTATTTGCACTTAGAACGGATTCACTTGCAGCTTCCGTAACTTTAACGCCTTTAATAAAAATCGAAACAAAAATCGTCAATATAAACAATTCGCGTATCATCGCGTTTTTAACACAGCTTCCAATCAGTATTTACGAATGCATGCGTGTCGCAAGGAAGGATGTGTATTTCAAATAACGATTACCACAGGAAGCTTTTATCAGCTAAGTTGTAATTTGTATAAAATTAAACGTCGCCGAACAAACCATAACAATGTCCATAAACGCAAAATCGGTCGAGAAAACGTAAATCAAACTGATGAGAAATCACTTCTTGTTTATCATTTAGCAGCACTTTTCGTTTAAAATCGCACCGCAGACATTCCGCACTCGACACTGATAACTTCGCCAACACATAATTGTGTTTTATTATCGTTTTTTATCTATCGAGCACATTTAATCATATCGAATTGGTTCGATTAGAACGCTGAATTTAAAATTTTGCAAGGATAATGCGACCGCACTTATCAGTGGCGGCAGTGCAGTAAACAATGTGTAGATTTCAAACTCGCGTGTGCTCCCATTAGTATGTATCCCCCGAGAGTGATCTATTTTTAGAAATTTAAGTTTTAAAAGGAAATAATGCAGTTTTGCGTCTGCCTCGTTTTTAATTATGATTTTTAGTCGTCGTGGCGGGGGCAACCGACAAATGCAACATGATGTAAGGCAAGATGTTGATGATAACTTAACGATAATAACGTTTGTAAAACTTTATTTTACAAAATATAATACAATTTGTAATTATGTATTTTTTTTTTAATAGAATATCCTACATTTTATTTTTAGAATCAGCATAAAAACTGCTGTATCAAAAAATTGTAATTTTAATTACATTTTAATTAACGGTTAGAGCGAACAGCTGAATCGATTATAAAAAAATAAACTTTTAATACAAGTTATAGCTATACAAAGTTTGCAGTTTTCTTTAGACAGATCTTTAAAATCAAGAACACCTCATATAATGTGACACCCTAGCTTAGTTACTATTTTGGCGCTTGGTGCAATGTCTTAATCGAGATTAAAACCCAAGATATTGCAATTATTAGCCTGGTGCATAGATTAAAAAATGCTTGATTACAATATATACAGTTTGTCCCAAAATTCAGTCCACGAAAAAAATATTAAAAAAATTCAAGGTTGTTTATTCTAGAAGATATTTTCTAAAGGTAAATTTGGTAACACTGGTTGGTGTCCACTTAGATAAACAACATGGAGTTTTTTCCATATATTTCCCATGATCCTTGGACACTTTCTTATTAGAAAATGTTACGTTATTACGTCCATCGAGGTGTTTCGCGAATTTTGGGACAGCCTGTTTAAACAATAAAATAAATGTAAATTAAAAGTTAGAATAAATTTCAAAATGATTTTTTTTTAAATTAACATTACGCATCTTGCTTTAAAGTCTAGAGCGCATAAAGGTACGAACGCACTGAGCGGAACTGCACTGCAGCGAAGCGACGCGGCACGACGCGACAAAATATTGTTTATATGAAATCGTATGAGACAGAACGCACTACGCGGCAGCGAAACTGCGCGGCACGGCAAAACTGTCTCATACGATTTCATATAGACAATATATGGACGCGTCGTGCCGCGCAGTGCAGCTCCGCGCAGTGCAGCTCCGCTCAGTGCGTTCGTACCTTAATCCTGCAATTATGGCTATTGAATTCGAGCACAAATTATTTAATATCGTTAAAATAAACAATAATTTTAATAACTACTTGAAGCTGATATGGATAGTGATCTCTAGCAATTAAGTTCATGCGTCACTATTTTTGTTGTCGGTATACAGTGCAACGAGTTTTTTCGAAAAATTAATTAATAAATGGATTTAATTAAGGGATATATTGATTTTACGATTGCACATCGTGATTTGATTCGACCGGAAAACCTTTGTTTATATTTTTAGCTTTAACTACATTATTAGAATTTTAATCTTTTGTTTCAAGTTATTTATATACACAAAATCCGTTTTTTTTTAAATTTTCGTTGATTGTTGACCATCTTATGTGATGTTATTCCTGTTTCATAGTTTGTACTATCAAGAAGGTACTTTTGAGTTTGTTATTAAAATAGTTTCCTAGTTTTGAATTTGATTCACAAAATCATGTGACCTTTTTAACTTTTTTCTTCTTCTTCTTCTTTTAATTGTATTCTATTGGTTGTTATTACTATGACTATGAGTTTTCATTGAAGTAAATAGGTTTTACAAAATAAAATGTCCATTATCAGGCCAACGTCTTTATTTTAATAAAATAATAAAATGGCATGTTTGTGCAATTATCGCAATCTCTTAATTAAAATCTAATCTCTTTTTCCTATAAAAATTGTTTTTTTTTTTTAATAAATTTAGGAAAACTACACCCGCTTTGTTAATAATAAAAATGATTCAAAATTTCGTAGAAGGATAATATAATGCATTTCTGCTGACCTAATTTACCACTAATCTTCTATGACTCATTTCTAGATTAATTATATTAACTTCAAAACGTGTACTTAAAACATGTGCTTCATTGTGTCCATTGATGGAACATTTTCGTTAATAAAAAATGTTTGGAATTATTTAATTTTGAAGAAAATTTTTGATTGAAACGGTACAACTATTATTACTTAATTGTTGTAATGAGTATGTGAAAATATCACATTATACAAAAAACAAATGTGAGAATTTATGAGAATCCGGCAGATGTTATACATATGATTACAAAAGCCAGTACATAAAATTAAAAATGCCTACCTATACGAGGCTGGGAATAAAGTTAGCCTACAGGCCATTTCTGGTACCAAAATATCTCCAGAAAAATAAAATATTTCAGTTTTGTATCGTCTTCAACGCATGATTTCCTTTTCACATAACATCACACTTGAATTTGCTTCTGAACATTTTCTAGATTCTAAAGGCTTGAAATTTAAATTTGAATGTAAATGATCAACCATATGACGACGAGTAATATGTGCGAGGGACCAATTTATTGTAATTTTAGAACGCCTGTAGCTTTTAAGCCGGATCCACATGTTCGGATATTTGGCAAATTCACGAATATTTCTAGATATTTGTTTCATTGACAAACTCGTCCTCATATTTGACAATTATTTATAATTGGTCGTTTGGTTTGGGAACCACAAATATTCACACAAAGAGTTTTAAAATATAGAAGTGGAACTATGGGTAGTAAATTAAAAATAAATAAATATACTTGAATGTCATTTATTTTTATAAAATACGTATAAATACGTAATATTTAATATAATCTTTGGGGTGGTCCCATAGATGATTTAACATGCAAAGAACGAACATTCTGCCAGTGTTTCTTGAGCAGTGACACCAGGAAGTTGATCGAAAGATGAACATTTTGTACTAATTCATCTGGAGTCATAGAGACGTGTCCAACGGCAACAGACAAGCAAAGTACCTATCAAAAAAGAATCGTATATTTTAAAAATTTAAGAAGTTGGTGAACAAAAATTAGTGTTTGCAATTATTAAAGCCATATACATAATTATAAATGTAAATGGTAGTTATTAACTGCATTATTATTTTGCACAATTATCCAAACAGCTATAAGAAAATACCATTATGCTGCTAGCTTAATTGTGCACATTGGTTATTTAATATAATTGCATACCTTTTTCATTTGAAATTTGATGGTTGCCTTTACTTCATCAATTTTTTGCGTCATTGATTCTTGATGGGAAAGTAGACCAGGAAACTTGCCGGCTTTGTTAAGACCAGGACCCAAAAGACGTGGGATTTGTTTAATAAGAGCTTCAGAAGCCAAAAACGCATCATACTTCTTAGCCAATTTCTTCACTAATTTTTTGTTCTTATTGAGCTTTTTAAGTGCTTCCACGTCCATATAAGGGACGTTATTTGCCTTGGCTTCGTCGCAATGTTGCTGATCACCCAAGACACAAACTTGCATTTTAGGACGAGGTATATGCTTCAATCTAGATATTAAAAACAAATCAGTATTTTTATATCTGCAATTTATTCATTTAAAGCCAGAGTCACATACAAACAGCAGTGGAAATAAACATATAAAATTAACATTACTGCTGCCTGTATATATGAATCCATGTTTACTCACCGACAAGGAAGCCCTACGTTAACCTAAATCTAACGATAATGTTGCCATTATCTCCCCAATTATTTTAAGACCCTGGGTACAGGTCCGCCGATTTATGTGAAAATCAGCTTCCTGAGGTTACGAATAATCTTTAGGAGATTTAATAGAAACTACCCAAAAATTATTCACTCAGGTCTACATACTTGACGGTGCCACTGAAACGTTTGTCCTTTTGTGGATCGTAATTCTTCAGACCGATCTGAATCTCCACAGTTTCTAAAAACTTCCTTTTCTTTTGTTGGGAGCTTGTCAATACGGAATTCACACACTCGTAAAGAGTATCACGCGATACTTTCGACCTGTACGAATTTAAATAATATTAATTCGAGGCTATGATACATTTAGAGACGATTAATAATGTTAAATATTTATTTAAATTGGAGTACGGATCAATAAGAAAAATTAAGATTACTTACGCCATGGCGCGAAGACGAACCAACCACACCGAAGACGAAAACGGAAAGAAGTGGTGCGACACGGGCGACAAATGGATTCGTTACCAGTTTGGCCAACAAAAGTTACCAACAGCACTTTAATTGGCGCTTTAATTAAATTTAGTGCCCTGTCTTTGGCTCAATGGAATTCAATTTGATATGAAGTTTAAATCAACTTACATCAAACATTATGAAACGTAATGCTTAATGTAATTTGTTTGCAACTAATTAAATTTGTTTCATTTTCCAAATAATTTGTGCCCATTGTAGCTAATTTCGGATTACGTTACACTGTTGCTATATTCATGATATTAACTGGGTCAATTTTCATTCGCGCATGCGTATTAAGAATCAAAATGTCAAATTTAATTCAACAATCATCTGGTTCTGACTCGACTAGCGATTTTTGTTATTTATTAATACATTACAATTAAGACCTTAGTCATGTAAAAGATTTTCACTTAATATTTCATTGTAGTGATAGTTTAGACAAATAAAAATGGTGTCGATAATAAAAAATCAACTGCTAAAACATCTTTCAAGGTTGTACTTTTAATATTTTCGATTCTTATTCATTTAAAATTTTAGATTCACGAAGAATTTATCAGCCGATAAAATTAACTTGAGCACGTTTAAAGGAGAAGGAGAACTCACAAATTTAGAACTGAACGAAACTGTACTTACTGATTTGCTGGAATTACCATCTTGGCTACGATTGACCAGTGCTTGGTGTAATAAAGTTTCTTTTAGAATCCAATGGACAAAACTTAAAAACGTTCCTATAGTGTTTGTAAAGTTACATAAATCATTTCTTGATGCACGAGTTAAATATTCTTTTTTAGAGCTTAGATGAAGTGAATATAATAGTGGAAACATGTGAAGATTTAAGACCACTTTCAACTCAGGCCGGCTTGTCTTCTTATACGGCCGTTCCTGGCAAATATAGTTTCATAAATAAAGTTATTGATGGGATAACCGTTACTGTTGGTACTGTCAATATTACATTTAACAGTCCAGCTTTTGTTGCAAATGTCCAGGTATTTATTTTTATTATGGTGTTTGTATTATTAATGGTGGTTTAGATTTCTAGGATATTGGTTGAGTCAAAAAGTCCAGCTTGGCAAAAGACAGATTTACGGGTAACCAGAATAAAGGACACAGAAAAGGGACAGTTATTGATTTTTAAAGAATTGGAATGGCAGACATTGAGAATTGAGGCTAAATCAACTAAAGATAAAAACTTAACACCACTTAGGTTGTTAACGAATCAGGCTAAATGTAGGATTACGATCAAAAAACGATTGTCTGGTAAGACATTTTAAAATTTTATTTAGCTTTGTGTATTCAAATAAGTTATTTGCTCACTGGCATTTAAATTTATTTTAAAATGAAAATTTCATATCAATTTTCTTAATAATGAAGTGTTATAAAATTTGTATATTTGTGATTGTACATTTCTAGATTCATTTATATTGGGTTCAAGATTAGTTGTGATATTAGATGATCTTTTATGGGTTCTAACAGATTCTCAACTAAAAGCTGCTTTGCATTTTGTTGATTCTTTAAGTGGTTTGATTCAGAAAGCAACACAAGTAACCAGAAAAGTGAAAGCCGCGCGTAAACTAGAGGTATAACGCATTATTTTCTCACATGTTTTATATCAGCCATTTTAAAGGAACTGCCGGAATACAGAGCTCAACTTGCACAGCAGGCCAGAGTTAAAGATGGTGACACGGCGATGCTTAAAATGTTTACAAAATTAGACGTTGTGGAAACCTCTTATCATTTTGTGTCTCATCAGATTATATTGCATTTATGCGACGACCCCGGCGGTAACAATTTTATAAAGTCAACAATTTAGCCCTAATATGTGTAACTTTTAGTTGGACGTTCGTGTCATCCTAACTTAAAAGATGGTGGTGCACTTCAAATTTGTCTGCAAAAATTTCACATAGATTATTACCCTTATCATTTAGCAAGAGGAAATAGGAAACATTGGCCTTCGTACAAAGATTCAAATATTCCTCATGTTCATTGGCAGGAACAGGCATTCAATTCCTTTAAAACGCGGTTTTTTGATCTACTCGACAAGAACAAAACTCAACATACACCTCTCACTAGGGCAAATAAGGTAAATATTTCTTACATTCAGTTTCACATTAAATCAAGCTTTTTAATAGGGAAATGTGCATCAAGATAATGCGTCATCTGTAAGTCCTGATCAACAGAAGAAACCGCAATCTAGTCCAAATTATGTGAGAAATGCTGTGGTGCAACAGCTTGCAAAAATAATGACTACATGTTTAGTAATGAGAATTGAAGACTTCAAAGTTTATAGAGTCACAACTAGTGGGAAGAAATCTATAAAGGATTTCATTTCAGGTACTTTTTTTGTAAAGTTTTTAATATTGATAAAGAGTTTTTTGTTAGCTTGGAATTAAATGTAAGAGGCTCGCACAAATTGTTTGCAAATGATTAATTTTTATATATCAATTGTCGGGTGTAGATTATAACATAATTTTTAATGTTTTGTGTTAACGAGTCTCTTAATATTAACAAATTAAACGATTGTTAAAATTAATTTTGATTAATTAAATTTTTTCATATCATAGCTCAGCATAAAAAGGATGATAAAAATATTCCACAAGGTATTTTATTCTAATAACAATCGTAGATAAATTTCCTTTGTTTTGTTTGAATCGTTGGCAGACAAGCTTTCGATTTAAAACTCCTCTTGCTAATTAGATTCAATAAAATATTCCTATTAAATAGTTTGAGTATTATATTTATACTTATAGATATTGAAAATTCAAATTTGGATATTCAGTTAAGATCAAAACATTTTTTATTTCTATTTATTTTTTGTAGTACTTTAGTTACAAAGCATGCACTACATAAAATACCATTTGTTTAATTTAAAAAATCTAAGTAAAAAGAAATGTGTAAGTTTAGTTGCAATTTTTCCAGTTTTTAAAATATAGAACCATTTTTATTATGTTTGTCTGTAGAAGAAATATATCCTTTAGGTGATCGAGATCATATAAGCTTACCAGAGAAAGCGAACATCGTTCATGCAGAATTCATTTACTATTATTATCCCGACGATTCACCATTTCCAAGTAAGTTTGACTAAATTAAAATTATGTTTGTTGTATAATGATCAAATTTTAGTACCACCACCAAAGTTCTACGTTCAAATTAATCCAATCCAAATCGTGTTTGACGTCGATAGCTGTTTGTGGTTTAATTCTTTTATTCTGAATTTGTATAAGTCTTTACTGTCTTCCAAACAGGATATTTCTGCTTCTGGCATAACGTACGTTGATGTGAAGATAGAAGCTATTCTTCCAAGGGTGTGTTATTTTTGTTTTATATAAACTTTATTTTATTAAATTTGTTTTAAATTACAGATAATTTTTGAAAGCACTCGTGAATATCATACACAGAAAGACAGGCCAAAATCTTTAACTTTTCAAGCTACAAGAGCAACGATTACGAACGTCCGTAGTTTGGAGCAATCTTCACGTGCGGATCTTGCAAAGTGCGTGGATTCGTTCCATATGGGCTCTTTATTTTTCGGATCTGAATTTCCTTCTAATTCGGAAGATTTTTATATTGTTACACAAAAATTTTTAGATCATATTTCAGCAACCGATAATATCCGAACACTGCCAAAACAATTGGACACATCTTCTATAGACTCACTGGTAGGAAATAATTCCTGTGTAACTGATATTTGATTTTTTAAATTTCAGAACGAGCAGCTAAACAAAGAATTCTTATGGGTTGAAGCAAAAGATGTTTGGTGTGTGAATTTGGATCCCGTATGGGGTGACTTTATGGGTGCAAGAGCAGTAGGTTTTGATAAGTCTGTACCATTTTTGGATGCAATGCCCATCACTTTGTGGGCTCACGCTAATATGGATCCTAATTCTACCGTAAAACCTAAAGAATCTGGTCCTAAAAATGCCGACATTCACGCCCTTGCTCATATATCTAATTTGGTTAGCATACAAATAAATCACTACCAATATTTGTTTTTGTTGCGTTTGGCTGAAGAGATTTCTGAATTGACAACGTACTTTGCAGTTGATTCTGACAGGATACTTCAAGTAAGTTATGTTTAATTGCTTAAGTAAAGACATGGTTGTGTAATGTTTCACATTTTTGATGGTATTACTCAATAAAGACCTACTTTACATTTTTTTTTAAATTCAGGTCATTGTAAGTGAACGTAATTGCTGATGGTTGAGCTACTTTTTTCTAGGGTAGTAAACTGCTGATGAATGCTTTTAGTTTCTAAAAAATTCTTTGGTTTGGTTTGCATTTTTTTTCATTGAAATAAAAGGTTGTGTGCATTAATACATTCAGTTTGTAATTATTTAAAGTGTGAAAGTTGTCTTTGATATGGAAATATATCATTTGGTAAAAGAGAAATATTTTTGGTGTTGTGTAAGCATATAATTCAATAAATTTTACTATGAAATTATGCGAGTGATTTAAAATATTTTTTTAGGTGGAAAATAGTGGTTCCATTGCTATAGGTGCTCTAATTCCACAATTAGAAATCACTTTTGTTATGCCATCTCAGTGTCCTGGGAAAGAATCATCGGGTGGTGATGTGGAATCTTTTATACCAGAGTCTTCGAGCATTGCTGATGATGTTCTTATGGGAGGTGTGTCTTTTCAATTGTGAACTGAAGTAACTTTCCTTCTTTGCATTGCATTGCTGTAAAGGACATCATTAGATATGGCTTGCTGTATTCCAGCACCAGTTACTTAAATTATATGCCAAGATGTTTAATATTGTTTGTATTACGTTAGGTTCTGCTGCAACAATTTGGCAAAATAGTTCGTTATCTATAACTCAAGTTGACAAGAGAATTATCGCAAATGGTTCTAACGTTGTTTTCTCGGGAATGTCTGAGGAGTACACTACACCTATAGATTATGATAAAGATGTACCGGTGCCAAAAATGATGATGAAGAATACAACTCCTACACTTTCTAACATGGTTCCAAATAATTTAAATGCAGGTGAGATAAAATAAATTTGCTTTTTTATTCGAATCTATAATTGATAGGCAGGATGTTGGAGGGAAACCATTTTTCAGTGTTTAACTGTGTTTCGCATGATTTATCAGTGATAAATGATATAAATTCTTATTTTGATTAGAAATAGTAAAGACATTTACTAGTTAATTGCAATTACATTATTTACAGGCATATCTTCAATGAAAGAAAAATTTAGCAATCTCATGACATCCCTCGACAGTGCTTTGAAAAATAGTCCAGATGATATAAGTGATACAGTTTCAGTTAGAAGTGATGTATCCAGTGATTCAGAAACCTTTGTTGTATATAATTTAACGCCTGATATTCAAGATAAAAACACAGTTCCGACGTTGGATTCGGTGTTTAAGGTGCCAGAATTTCATCACGAAGGACACACTGTGGTAGAAATCGCGAGCGAAGTTATTGAAGAAGAGAACACTGTGACAACCACAAGCGATCATTCCCTTATGAGTAGTTGTCGACGAAAAGATCTCGTAAGATGTTGATTTATGTTTCGTTGTTGTTTCTTACTTTGTTGATTTTGAGGTATCGGTCTCAACGTTTAAGTTAACGAAAGTTGAATTTTTGCAACAATCCGTCGGTTATTCGTCATCAATCAAAGTCCAAGTCGGTGATATATCAAGCGAAGACTGTTGTTCAATACCTTGGGATGAATTTCAGGTATGTGATTGAGATATTTTTCTTTGATATATAATATGCTAAGCAGAGGCTATTTTGTTTTGTAAATAAACATATATACAAATTTACGTGTATATAGACGGAAAACGTTTTACATTCACATTTAACTCTGAATATGTATCACATCAATTTTTCTTGTGTTTTTTTGCATGCCTCTGAATGTTTTTTGTGGCACAGGCCAAGATCAAGGTATTGGAAGGTTTATATCATTTGCATCTTGAGATGCATGACGACTGTTCTTAGATGTAGAATAGCTCATGCATTAATTTGAATTATAAGCATGTTATTATGTCGATTTTGTTTATACATGTCTAACACGAAACTTTCAATATGAATCGATATAATGTGTTAAAAACTCGAAAAACTTTTGCATTTATAATTTCAAATTAAATTTCTTACATGAATCTGAATATTTTTCTCTCAGTTTTCAGTGGCTTTTTTTGTAAAACCGATAAAAGTTTTTTGGGTGATAAAAGTAGTAACTAATGTGTCATTTATTTGTATACTTAAATAGATTTTTTAATTAGGTTATTTTAAGGCACAACAATAAATTCAAGTAAAATAATTGTCGTGTCTTCCATGAGTAGTTTTCAAAGTCCATTGTTAATAATAAATAATTAATGTAAAAAGTTTGTCCCATTGTGTAATTTCTCTCAAGATACTTCATTGATGTATATAGCAGCTCAAACGATGGTTGCAAAACAAATTTACTGTAAAGCATTTTGTGTAGAGTAAATTCAGTTCACGATCACGTGCATGGACGGATACACCGACGAATAGCAGCACCGATACTACAGTTAAGTTGCGTATGGATCATGACATAACATTGCCACTGACAAAGTCCGTCACATTGATGGATTTCAGAGATCAGGTCTTGAATGGAATGTGTAAGGATTTTATTGATGTGCACGTCAATGATTTGAATTTGGAGTTGCTGATGAGTACTGTAACTGGGCTGGCTGATCTTATCGAGGATGAAATAATACCCATACCTATTCCGTTGGAGGTACGTAAAATTTGAACTCAGTGTTGTTTAAAAAAAAAGAAATTGTAGATTTCCATAAGTAATGTCCAATTACATTTGAATGAAGACAGACCAGCAGTAAACATTACTTCTCCCGGACCTGTGCCAATTGATTTAAATATATCTCATATGTTTATTGAACGAGGAAAAGACGGCGTTTTCAAAATAATGCAGAGTAAAACATTGTTACCGAAATCCGATTCGGTTACATCAGGTAGTTGTTATAAAAATTTATTGATAAATTGCTGATTTTGCTGTTTTAGTGAATGAACAGGAAAACCTATTGCTGCAACAAAACAAACAACTAAAGGCTGATAATGAAGAATTAAGAAGAAGATTAGTCGCTTTTGAGAGAGTATCTGAAGAAAATAGGGCTTTGAGACGGTCGGCGGAAGAAAGCGATTTGCTACGAACGTGTTTGTCGTCAGCTCAAGGTGAAGTAGCGAAGTTACTTGAAGAAAAAAAGAAATTGCTGGATGAAGTTAAACGACTGCATGAGCAGTTATTAGATAGGCACCAACAGTGGAACACCAAGAGATAGCAATGTTGCTTTGACTGCACCAACTGCTGCTCTAGTGTTAAAAGGACGTAGTTAGTCAGTCATAGTTTTAACCAATGGGAGCTGATATTCAAAAGGTTTATCTATTAATTACATTGAGTTTTTTGTAAATAAGTAGATTTTATAACGATAATTAAATTCAAGGTCAATACATCGACAAATATTAACATGATATATGGCAAATGTTAATTTTTGTGAATGAATTACCATTAGATTTCTTTGTGATAAAAGGTGGTAAAATTAATTACAATTTGGCAAACTGATTTAGTTCCATTATTATATGTTGTTAAAGAATTGATGTTTAATTATGCTCTGTTTTAAGAACTTGTTAGGGCTGAATGTTTAAAAAAATCATTACTATAGGCAGTACGCTGTAATGCATCATTGACACATTAGGCATGTTCCTGAGTACACGAATGTATTAATGCAGTGAAAAACATTTACTCTAACTTGAAAGATAACGAAGGAATGACAATTTCTTATTATTTCTTATTTGTATTGTTTTAATGTCAAAATGTTTCTTTTCATTATAATTTTTATTTCGTTTAGATGGTTAGATTTTTCTTTAATTGTATATGACTTACTCCCAGGAGAAGATAATCATTTTGTCTTTTTTTTTTGGGTTTCGATGCGGGTATTTCTTTTACAAATATGATTGAGAGAGAGACTAGAGTTGGACTATTTTCAATTTCTATCACTGGTAACAATTCCTGAGTCTCATTATTAAAATCTTCTGTGTGAAGGGTTCCATGTTCTGAGAAGTTCTGTTTGAGATTTTATTTGAAAGTAATAGTGAGTCTGCTCTAGAATTAGTACCATATATTACAAATGGTCATGGACAACATAATTTGGAAAGTAATCTCTAGTATCTAACTGTATGTATCTTTTATGTTGAAGTAGATGGTATATTATCAGATAATATTGATTTACGCCCATATACGTCAGATTCAGTCTCTGAATGCAATTCCAATTGCAAATCTTATAGGTAAAGTTACAGCGCTTTTCCTATAGTAGGATTTATTTAATTAATGACCAATTGAGTATTTTTTTTTCAAACACTAAATTCACCAAATGTAGTGAAGTAGATTGACATTTTATCAAAACTATGGAATTTTTTAAGTAAATAAAAGTAAATTGGTTGACATTTTTTTCTAAAATTTTACCATCAATATTTGTGATTTTGGTAAATGCTTTAAATTAAATACTTTTTGTTGAATTTTAATTGAATACTTAGTGTTGAAAGGAAGCCAAAGAACGTACATCTGCATGTACGTATTTTATCTCGACTGATATTCGTTGATTTTTTTCACAAAACTTCCATCCAATGGCATATTTAAGATTAATGTGTTGTGTAGTGTTGTGTGTAAATATTTTTTATAATTGATTTATAATGGCTAGCGTTTGTGCAGAAAATTCTTGAATTAATATTTTTTTTTATATATATATTTTATGTAAATATATGAATAATGTATGATGTATGTATCAGTTGTAAGTTTCATTTTAATGTTGATATCAAAATAATTTTGCTGTATTTAGATTAGATAATTTTGCTTACTCTTGATACATCTCACATATTTTCAAATGTTCAAAGGAGTGGTTTGAGACATATATAATATATATATAACAATCAGTTGGAACGTAGTAAATATATATATTTACATATCATAATTTGTGATTGATTACAACACAATTTGTATTAAAATGTTTACATAGAATGCAATAAAAATGACTCCGGCATATTTTCCCGATTATGTTCATACAATGTAATGAATTTTAACGTAATTGTCACTATTGGCAGTACTTAATTTTTGCTCATATACGCGTACAAATAACAATAATGTTTCAGTTATATGCATTTTGCAAGGCTTTTTTTAATTTGTTTAAATTTTTTAAAGTAAAATTATTTTAAAATTTACACTTATTTTAAGGTATGGTGATAAAAATAAATACAAAGGTTTTTCTTGTTTACTTAGGAAAGCAGCTTGCATAGTTGAGGTGCTATTGTCATATAGACTTATTGTATTTAGCTTTAGTGTATTTGTGGTTGTATGAAATATGAAAATAAATAACAAAATATTTATTGTGTTTTCAATTTTGCATTACACGAGTTTAACAAATCTACCTTTTTAAGTTAAATTTCTAGTTTTGCAAATATGAATTTATATTGTGATAAACATGATAATTTAAATAGAAAATCCATTTTAGTTTGCTGCGACCTTTGATGGTAAGGGAAGACGATGAAAGTGAACTTACAGTTAACAAACAAAGGCTGAAAACTCATTCAAACAATGAATTTCAAAAGTACTTACTTTGTATCTATTGTTTATTATTATTTGTTATTCTACATTTTGTTACGTTTGATTAACTGTAATTGCTATGGACAAAAAAATCAAAATAGAGGGAAAACTTTTACAGAAGATATTTAAGAAGATAACGGAGTTACTGACAAGGAAATAAATGAAAAAATTGGAAAGGTGGGAAGACAACACAAAGAAAATTTGAAACAAGAACCAGTCAACACATAGGAGGAACTACAAACACAACATTCTGATGCACAACTGTAAATTATGTATGTATGATGATGATGAAAGAAGTGAGAATAAAAGAATGATGGCTAAATTTCCTTAAGTAAATAAAGTAAATAAAACTCGATATCCGTTCAAAAATGATTTATTTATCAGTCGATATTAGTGCATATTTACAAATTATTTTATTTAAATTAATAAAAATTTTAAGATAAAATTATATATTTATAACATAGTAGTAACTAGTAAAATTGGTAATGTTGTACACTATAAGTATATATTAAAAATCGTATATCACAAAAATAAAAACTAAATTACAAGTATATAGAACAGGTTATTACAAATTTACAAAACAATCACGACCACAACACAGTTCACTTCATTGTTAAAAGAGATTAGTATTTTATATTCACCTCGCTCACTTCGTGTCCGATTTATGGAATGATACTTGGCATAATTTTTATTCTATATTCAAACCAAGACGAATACAATTCGGAGGAAAAAACCTGAAAACAAATAATTTACATCATAAAAAAAAAAAAAAATTAAGAATTTAAATTTGAAAGTAATGTAGACTAGGTCACAATGACGTATTTACGAAAGTATTAAAATCAAATACTCCAATTACCTAAACACTAGACGTATCCGACGAACTGTTGCTTGGTCTTCGCAACGGAGGTGGCGGCGGCGCCGGTCTAAATCTCATCGGTGAAGGTGTGTAAAATTCATCTCCTTCCCCGTCGTCACCGGAAGACGGCGAAGGAGACGGGGATGGTGGTGAAAGAACCCTTTCGTCTTGTTCTTGTAACATCTGCCGGAAATCTTGGATGGATTCGTTAAGAGACCACAATTGTGATAGAAGAGACAAGTCCAGCTGTCTTAGGCTGTACTGAAATAATTAGAACAGGTGTAAGTTCACATTGTATAACAGGATATGCGACAGGTGTAAGTAAATCCAAATATGTTTTAATTGTGATTTTACGCGAGTATTTTACATTTATAGAAAAGAACTCGCCCAAGTAACGTCATTATTAACTCTTTTCTTGAAACAGGTTGAAATGTAATCCCAACTTTCACTATTCCCGTTGTAAATGGCGCGTGTAATTGTTTCATGCTGATGGTTCGAGTTCTTTCATTGATTGGGCTTAATTGTTTATCTTCTAAAGCGAACCAATCACATTATTAAAACCTCATTTAATTCCAGACATGAATGATAGAATTTTGTGAAAAAATAAATCGTCAATATTAAATAGTACATTATTATAACTGTGAGTTATATGACGTCACATAATCCTAAAATCAAGTTGTGTCGTTTATTATTGTGTATTTTAATGACGACGTGTTGTGTTGTGTTTTTCCGCATTTCAATATGGGCATAATTTATTTGCTTTCGGTTAACACGTTTGATTTCTCATGCGTCCTTGTAAAGCCTTATTGCGTATATAAGAACTGCACATTCTATTTTACGTGTGGTATTTGAAGACAATGTTAGAGTTGTTTTGCGTAACGGCACGTATGTGGAATTAAAATCAACGGTTTTTATATAAGAAATATAAAACGATGACAAATATGTTAGATTTAAAATTGAATTTCGATTGTAAAAGTAGAAAGTTGCTTTCCTCGATTGTACCCGCAATTTTTTTAGACTAAGAGAGTCGGTTAAATGAAAAGTATCTCGAAAAATGGATATAACACCTCAGTATAAGTGACAAAAATAATTTTAGACACGTGTCCTGGAGAGTCCTACACTGTAAAATGCCTAGAGAGTCGACAGATGAGCATTGTTATCAAAAACAAGTGTCAGTATTTTGTGCCTATTATTTCCTAAAAACAATTTTCTACGATGCGCACGTTAATCAAAATATAAGTAATTTAGTTTACACGAACGTTTTTCGCTAGAAATCTAAATGGTTCAATTTAAAGATAAAACCGCCGTTTTTTGCGAATTTGTATAGTTAACTCACACCTGTTAAACTTTTTGACTTATTTCGAAGACTACGAGAAATGGAAAGTAATTTCTTAAATGGATAAAGAAGAACGAAAGAATTTTATAATAAATCTTATGTTTTAATCTTCTATAAGTAAGTCAATTGGTTTACTTTTTAATTGAAGTAAGCCGATTGTACAAAATCTAGCCAGCCATGAAAATAAAAATAACCCCTCGGCGATAGCTTTTTTCATTATTGTTCTTTAAAAATTTATTTATGCTCGTAATGACAATTTTCATGAATAAGTTTTTTGAATTTTTTTTTGGAAAATTGTCTACGTGAAGATTTTAATTTTAACGGCACATTTTTGTTGTTTAAAATCATGAAAAATTAAAATTAATTTATCTTTAATTGCTTATAGTCGATTCACGAGAAAGCCCAGTCGAAAAAACCTTGCCGATGAGGACGAAAGACAGAAATTGGTCTACAGGAGCGTAAAATATTTTATCTATAACCGGTGCATAAAGTAGGCTTTTTCGCACTCCAAACAGTGCGTAAAGTAATTCATTATAACACAAGTGATATAATAGATTCATTATAACACAAGTGCGATAAAGTAAATTATTTGACGTGTCCACGGCAACCACGGCAAAATGTTCGTACTTGTTGACACCGTTGCGTTGCTATGAAACATTTAGGGACAGACAACATGACATTGCAAGCGACATTTATATTTAACGAATTTCTGTAATTTTCTTCTTCATATTTACGGTTGTAGATAAAATAGTGTACGCAACACGTGCCTCGCCTAGCGGCTCGTGCTGAAATTCGCATACTCGTATCATAATGAACCACTTCACGCACTTGTTGCCTAAACTACCATTTTGAAAAATTTTATAAAAATTAATTTTATAAAAAATTACTTTAAGTTTTTTGTAAACCACAAAGTACATGAATAAAAGTGCACGAGATTTAGTTTACGTCACGATTTTACTGTAGGCATTGGATTGAAGGGAGCGAAAAGTTGAAATGGAAGATCGGAGAGGAAATAATAAAAAAAGAAAAGTGACCGAATGAGAGAAGGATGCACACAAGGAGTGGTGGAAACATACATTAAAATGTAAAATCTCTTAAATTGTTAATATGTGGAAGTCTAAGCTGTCAGAAATGCTAAACTCTCAAATTCGGGATGAATTAGGAAGAATCCTAAAAAGTTAAAAGTTTCAAAAGCAAAAAAATTCCTTTATTGCTCTGGTTAAAACGTGCGGCGATATCGATTCCAACATCTAACCTATGTTAAAACAATGCAAATGGGACGAACAAGTGGGTGCGTTACAATGCACATCGAAAACTTTCAACAACAAACGGCAGATGTTAAATTACACATTGAACAAACGGACAGAAGACCAACGTTGCATAACAAATACCTCGTCCTGTCAGGCTGGGTGTAATAAATTTACTCGAAAATATAGAAAACTGGCTCAACAAAAAGGTGCGGTCTCGTCCATAAAAAAAAAAGTAATTGCTAGAATAACCTACAAAATCACATACAAAATTCTTACCAAATCCGCAAAAATTGTAGATTTTATCAATTTAAATTTTTACAGATAAATATACAGTCTGTTCACGGGAACGTTCTACAATAGTTAACTTTTTTATTTAAAGAGATACAAACTTGGTTAAATATATTATATTATAATATAATATTTATAATATATTATAAAACAAAAGAACATCGCGTTGCTAAGATACAAGCATAAAGATTAATTTTTAAATTGAACACCTGTATATTTTTATATTTTTAAGTTGCTCTGGTTGTCTGCTATAATTAATTATAAAACAATTTTTCTCTTGGATCGCTAGTTAAGGAGTTAAAAAATAAAGTAATAAAATCAAAAAGCAAGAGAACTGTTATCGATCCTCCTTGCAACAAGTTGTTTTACAAATGTTTTTCGTCCTTCGGACTGCACCAATATGTCTTATGCATCTCACATCAACAATAATAAAAGAATTGTATTATAAATTATTTATTTACCACTATTATAATTATAATGAAATTTGCAAAATTATTTTCTCCAAAACTCTTTTCATAGCGGTTTTAGAGAAAAATTGTCTTATAATTAATTATAGCAGGCAACCAGAGCAACTTAAAAATATAAAAATATACAGGGTGTTCAATTTAAAAAAGTAATCGGTATGCTTGTATCTTAGCAACGCGATGTT